>WNWK01007010.1:0-75000 GCA_009830355.1 Cherax destructor
GGGAGTGACGCAATGTTTTCCTTCCGCCCGGCTACCACACCTTCAAAGTATATAAACATAAAATGTTTATATGCTATGTAACGTGTTTCTTATATAATTTTGAAGAAAATATCATAGATGAATATATGAAAAAGTCTATATTAACGTAAAATAAGACATTTAATGTGCCCAAGAGTGATTATTATTAGTACATACAGTAGATCGTCATTTAGCACGGTAGTTATGTTCCTGAAAACGTCGTGTCAGATAATTAAAAGAACTTACAGGAAAAATAGGGTTACATTCCTGGGAGTCCCCAAAAAGCCAAACAAGTTTTTTTTAGACCACCAGATCTTACAAAAATAAAAGTGAATATGTAATTGTAGTTCATTATCGTGATGTATTATGTTCTTTTTACTGCTTAAGACTACAAATGTAACAGAAATAATAGTATTTACCTTAAATTGTGGGTGCTGGTGTTTGTGGATGATTGTGAAGAGAGTGGAGAGTTATGCTGTGGCCCTACTGGGCTGAGGCGGATGGTAGAGGTTCTGGAACTGAAGTCGATGGTTGTACTGTCTAACTATAAGTCATTCAGTAAGTCAGTCAAGTCATTCAGTAAGTCAGTCAAGTCATTCAGTAAGTCAGTCAAGTCACTCAGTAAGTCAGTCAAGTCATTCAGTAAGTCAGTCAAGTCATTCAGTAAGTCAGTCAAGTCATTCAGTGGGTCAGTCAGTCAAACTTACGTTTACCTCTTTTTATGTGTACAAAGTAACACTTCTTATGGCCACGGGTTATGTCTTGTCTAATACAGTGGTACCTCGAGTTACGATATTTTTTTGTTCGAGAATGCTGTTCAAGTGCCATTACCAAACGAATTTATCCCCATAAGGAATAATGTAAAATAGACTAGTCCTTTTACACCCCCAAAAATATACGTACAAAGGCATTTAAGAAAATAAACTTACATAAAAGGGCGATTTTGGGGACCATCGTAACTCGAGGTACCACTGTATCTTTGTTTCCTTCGTTAATTCTAAGACTTAAATGCTTACACCTTTTCTTGCCACTTTGAGAAACACTGGTATGCCTACTGGGTGTCATGATTGCTTGGCAGATACAAGATATAGTAATTTAAAGATTAATACACAGTGGACTGAACGTGTAGCAGTGAACTGAACGTGTATGAACTACGAATGCTTTAATGGTGGGGTGGTGTCGGGGGGTGGTTTGGGATGGCGGGTGGTCTCCCCCGCTGCTCCACAACAACAACAAGGCGGCCGCATTAGGAAATGGGAATTTGTTTTTCCTTCCCACAAACTGTAAGCAAGTTTATTCAGGTATACACAGATACAGTTACAAAGATTATCATACATAGCAGCATATGTGTAGAGAACCTAGGATAACCCAAAAAAGTCAGTGACTTATTTTGATTCTGTCTGACTTATTTGGGTTATCCTAGGTTCTCTACACATATGCTGCTATGTATGATAATCAATGTAACTGTACTCACCTAATTGTGGTTGCAGGGGTCGATACTCAGCTCCTGGCCCTGTGTATCTGAATAAACTTACAGTTTGTGGGAAGGAAAAACAAATTCCCTTTTCCTCAAAGCATGAGGATTCTTAGGCAGTAAATAACCATGGGCTTACACTTGAAATCACCTGATGCATTACCGCAGAGGAGCAAGGTGAAGCGATCCTTTGCTGACTGATATAAGAACATAAGAAAGGAGGAACACTGCAAGAGTTATCTGACACTTGTCAACACACCATTCTTCAAGGAGTTTCATATACTCCAGGCACACAGGCAGACAGAAAGACAGATAAGCAGAGCTAGATAGATAGACAGACAGATACAGACAGACAGGCAGATACAGGCAGATAGATAGACAGATAGATAGATAGATACAGACAGATAGACAGACAGATAGACAGACAGATAGGTAGACAGATAGACAGACAGATAGATAGACAGAGTGAAAAAGCAAGGGTTCCCTGCACACATTCATTCATCAATGTCACTGCCTTATCAGTAGTTATCTGGCCATTGTCATAACACCATTCTTCAAGGAGTTTCATATATACTCCAGGATGTCTAAAACATTGCTGGGACCTATAAATACTTTGTATATATTTATAGACTATAGTAAATGACCAAGGCAGGTGAAACTGTTCACCTGTTGGTGTGATTGTGACAATTTGAGTACTATTTCAGTACATAATATTAGTGTTAGAACAAAGATTAGCTATGAAATCACAAGAACTATTGTAAATTGTAATTATCAGAACATAAAAATTATATAAATTAAAATAAAAACTAGAAAAAAAAGTATATCGGCATTACTTCTGCAAGCGGCAGGACTTGATGTTGCCGTCAGGTGAGCATCCAGTACCAATTTGGCGGGCTTAAATCTCGGTAAGTACTGGCCCAAATTTCTTTTTTTTAGCCTATCCTGTTTATAAAAATGTGCTCTTCATTTAAAAAAAAAATGTTTTTTTTTTTTCAAAATATTCGGTCAGCTACGCGAGTGAACGTATATCTACGTGTGGACAGTTTAAGGGTTAATAAAACTTATGGGAAAAATAGGGTTACATTCCTGGGAGTCCCCAAAAAGCCAAACAAGTTTTTTTTAGACCAACAGATCTTGCAAAAATTGAAGGTGAATATGCAATTGTAGTTCACTGTCATGATATATTACTGCTTAAGACTACAAATGTAATAGAAATAATAGTATTTCTTACCTTAAATTGTGGGTAATGATGTTTGTGGATGGTTGTGAAGAGAGTGGATATGGATGGTGTGGCCCTACTGGGCTGAGGTGGATGATTGTTGGTTGTCGGTAGGAGTGGATGGTAGAGGTTCTGGTACTGAAGTCGATGGTTGTATTGCAGTGTGCATAAATTCTGTAATGGATCTCTGGGCTCTTTTACCCTGCAGTACATTATACAGCTGATGGTAAGGCATCATCAGCTGGTCTAGACCCCATTTCAAAGCCCTGCTTTTAGCTTTGTCAGGGTCCTCTTCAGTGAAAAAGTCTGCTAGTTTAGCAGCAACATGGAACTGCTCATGTAACTGCTTCAATGTTAACTGTTTTTCTTCAGGTTCTTCTTTATCTTCTTCTGTTATCTCCCTCACATGTATCTGTGCATCGAACTCTGCCAACATTTTCTCTGGACTTCTGTCTTCATCATCATCATCTTCTAAGAGTTCATTCACATCTTCTTCATTCATATCTTCAAAACCATCACCTGGTAATCTCCTTGCCAGCTGAACAATTTCCTGAACCTGACTCTCAAGCAAGGGAAAACCAGTGAAAGAATTAACTACAGAAGGCCATAGCTTTCCCCAGCCTGCATTTAATCTTGATTGGGGCACTTCATTCCATGCACTTCTAGCATAGCTGATGGCATCTGCAATGTTAAATTTACTCCAGAAGCTTGATACTGCCAGGTTCGAGTCAGCGTCCATTGATGCAACTAGTTTTTTAATAACTTTTTTTGTGTAGTTACACTTGAATGTCTTAATAACTCCCCGGTCCAGTGGTTGAATCAGAGATGTTGTATTTGGAGGTAAATATACAACTTTTACATGTGGGGTCACATCCAGCAAAGCTTGTGGATGAGTACGGGAATTATGAAGACAGCCTTGAATGCAAGGTTCTTGCTGTGCAGGTAAAACTTGACTTCAGGAATAAAGTGATGCTTAAATCAGTCAATAAATATTTCCTCTGTCATCCATGCTGACTGGTTTGACCTCCAAATTACTGGTAAGGTGTTTTTATCCACACCTTTCAAAGCATGAGGATTCTTAGAGCGGTAAATAACCATGGGCTTACACTTGAAATCACCTGATGCATTACAGCAAAGGAGCAAGGTGAAGCGATCCTTTGCTGCCTTGAAGCCCGGTGCACTTTTCTCTTGCTGACTGATATAAGTTTATGTTGGCATTTTCTTCCAGAAAACATTTGTCTTGTCAGCATTAAACACTTGATGTGGCTCATAGCCACCCTCAGAAATAAGTTCCTGAAATTCAGCAGGGAAATTACTTGCTGCTGTATGTAACTTATTATGCAACTTAAAGTTCTGGAACCAGCCTGTGCTAAACACACACTCGTTTTCAGGCCTTCCTTCCTTATCACACACGCTGCTTTAACCCTTTCAGGGTCGAGACCTCGATTTTTAACTCTCTCTCAGGGTCGAAACATTTTCGGAAAAAAATAAATTATGTTTTCTTATGAAATGATAGAGCATCTTTTTCCGATCATAACGCCACCAAAAGTATGAAATTTGGTTAAAAACTAACGGAATTATGTTCTCGCAAAGTTAGCGGTATCAAAGATATTTACGCATCAGCGATTTCGCGCACTTTGAGCCCTATTTTCGGCCAATTCCAATGTCTCAGTCTACGAAAATCATAGCTATTATTGCAGAATTCCATTTGTTCTATCGATTGAGTACAAGAAACCACCAATTTACCGATTTCAACTACCCAATAAAGCGGTCAGAAATTGGCAATATTGCCAATTTCACACAAATTTCAAAAGATGCCAATTTCAAAATAGGGTCCAGAATAAACAAGACAGACATTCCTGGCACTAAAATAACATTTTATCTATTCATTAGTCACGTCTCCAGGCTCCTATTGCATTACTTTTGCTTTCCATTTTGAATTTTTATTCTCACAAAAATTGAAGATTTTCTGTTATGTATACTACTGCATCATTGTAAAAAGGTATAAATAATATCAGCACACTTGTGCAAGAATATAAGACTACCCAGTTGATGTGTATTGGACGCATGGCGTGATTTGTTTACTCTTGAACATAGGCAAAAATCGAACATTTTTGCTACTTTGCGCTCAGTTTCAAGGTACTTGTCATCGTGAAACCAGTCAAAATTATCTCTATTTCTGTAATATATCATCCATTCTATCAAATGAGACTAAGAAAACGAGAATACAAGCATAAATACCATACGAAAATAGACTGCAAAGTCGCGTTTTAAACCAAAAAAATGGTCAGTTTTTTTCCCTCATTATGTACTGTGGTGTGCAGGATTTTTTTTATACTGCGCACACTGACCGCACAGACCCCTTCTCTCACATCTAGGCCTACCAGCCTGTTTCTGCTTGATTTGAGGGCGCTAGAATTTAGGCGTACTAGTATGTCTAATGCCCTGGTGCGTAAGCCGTATTAGTACGTCAAAAACCCTGAAAGGGTTAAACAACTGTAAGGCCTTTTCCCCAATTAAGAGGAAATTAAGTGGTGCACCTTTCTTTGTTTTCTGTTCGATCCACTCAAGCAACAAGTTTTCTGTTTTATTTACTTGTTGGGACCTACGTGTCATTCTTTTCATAAGGTGACATCTTGGGTTATTCATTATACAAGCTCGTATATTCGCCTCATTCTTCCTAATTGTACGAACTGGCGCTTCATTGAGGCCATAGGCCCTCACTATATCCACCACACGTGAGCCACTCTTAAGTGTTCAACGCTTAAACCTTTTCTTGTCACTTGCTGGAACACTTGTATGCTTACTGGGTGCCATGATTGCTAAGCAGATTTATGAAAATGCAATGAAAATGAGAAAATGTATGTAAATAAATACAGCGAGCTTCCCGATTATTGTACGACATGCACGCGTATGAACCAAACTGAACGCTGGGAGGGGTGCGTGGGTGAGTGAGGGTGGCAGGGGATAGCAGTAGGACTCCCCCACTGACTCAATGGTTTAACCCACCACGGGCGACCGCGCACTCAAAAATTTTTCCCCTCCCGCGAACCGTGTAATATCAATTTTACGTTGTGTTAGATAAAAATGTGCCACAATTCTTCAATCATGCAATACCCATAACGTGCAACATAAACTCATGCTAAATGACAGTCTACTGTATATCCTTTATAGTATAATAACATATATCTCATACAGAGTATAATTATTAAGGTATTAAAAGGACCCCAATGGAAATAAGTCACTCTGTCTGACTTTTTTAGGTTATCCTGGATGGTTCTCTACACATGCTATGTATGATAATCTATGTAACTGTATTTGTGTATACCTGAATAAACTTATACAGTACTTACTTACTTACTTACTTACACACTTACACACACACACTTACACACTTACACACACACACTTACACACACACACTTACACACACTTACACACACACACACACACACACACACACACACACACACACACAGAGCCCCGGTGGCCTAGTGGTAAAGCTCTCGCTTCACGCACGGAGGGCCCGGGTTCTATTCCCGACGGGGCAGAAACATTTCGAAGTGTTTCCTTACACACACACACACACTCACAAACATACATACATACATACATACAACAGGCCTAGTGTCAAATCGACATGTACCTAGGACAAAATGGTAACTAACACACACACACACCACACACACACACACCACACACACACACACCACACACACACACACCACACACACACACACCACACACACACACACCACACACACACATACCACACACCACACACACACACACAGACAGGATGTTCCAGAGAGGAGACACAGAAACAAGGGGTCACAATTGGAAGTTGAAGACTCAGATGAGTCAAAGGGATGTTAGGAAGTATTTCTTCAGCAATAGAGTAGTCAGGAAGTGGAACTGTCTAGCAAGTGATGTAGTGGAGGCAGGAACCATACATAGCTTTAAGACGAGGTATGATAAAGCCCATGGAGCAGGGAGAGAAGGGACCCAGTAGCAATCAGTGAAGAGGCAGGGCCAGGAGCTGAGTATCGACCCCTGCAACCACAATTAGGTGAGTACAATTAGGTGAGTACACACACACACATACCACACACACACATACAACACAAACACACACACACACACACATACACTTGTCGTCGTCGTCGAATGCGTGTAGGTGAGTACACACACACATACTACATACACACACACCACACATACACACACACACCACACACACACACACACCACACACACACACACACACATACACACACACACACATACACACACACATACATACACAAACACACACATACCACACAAACACACACACACATTGGAGGACAGGAGATAGGGGGGACATGATAATGACATAAAATACTGAGAGGAATTGACAAGGTGGACAGAGACAGAATGTTCCAGAGATGGGACACAGCAACAAGGGGACACAGTTGGAAGTTGAAGACTCAGATGAATCACAGGGATGTTAGGAAGTATTTCTTCAGTCACAGAGTGGTCGGGAAGTGGAATAGTTTGGGAAGCGATGTAGTGGAGGCAGGTTCCATTCATAGCTTTAAGAAGAGGTATGATAAAGCTCATGGCGCAGAGAGAGTGACCCAGTAGCGGCCAGTGAAGAGGCGGGACCAGGAGCTATGACTCGACCCTGCAATCACAACTAGGTGAGTACACACACACACACACACACACACACATATTGACACTCACACTGACATACACATGCACGCATATACAACAGGCCTAGTGTCTATTCGACATGTGCCTAGGACAAAATGGTAACTAACATACCACACACACACACACACACACATAGGTGGGGCCAGGAGCTATGACTCGACTGCTGCAACCACAACAACTAGGTGAGTACACATACCACACACACACACACACACAGCACATCTGAGTGACACTGGCATTAATAATGTCGATCAACCTGAGTGACAGTTGAAGGATTAATCAAGAATGTGCTGGGCAGATACAAAATAATGAAAGTTTTCAACATTTTCAACCAAATTGGCAGACTTGTTTTTTATACGGAAACTTTCTAAGTTTGAAGGACTTACTTTTCTAATGAAAGGGTCAAGGTTGATGGTGAAGGGAAGGAAGACCTTCAGGTCAGAGACATGCAGAGAACTCTTGTGCATGGACAGGAAGATCTCAAATTTCTTCTCCTCCTTGTCCATCTCCAGCAGCGGTTCCATGTCTTTGGACACAGGTACTTGGTTCTTGATCCTGACCAGACACATGGCAAGAAGTTAAAATAAATCTACAGAATAAATCTGAAGCAAATCTACAGTCAGAATTAATTTAAAGAAAATTTAGACATAATCAATTTAAAGGAACTCTATCTTTACAATAAATCTGAAAGAAATAAAAGTGCTGAACAAAACGATAGCTGAGGCAGATGATAAAAAAGACAGTAGATATGAATAAGAATCAAGGAAGATAAGAAGAAAAGTTATGAGGTCATACTTCTCGTAGAGGTCCTTGAGGGAAGACTTGTCGTCGAAGGCATCCTCATTGGCCTCATAATAGAGGATGAGCCATGAGGCTCTGTATGGCCACTGCTCGGTAATGTTAATCCACGACGCTAAGTGGTACCAGTTGAAGTCGATGTTGAACGCTTTTAACAACCTGTCAGGATGACCCACAATGATGCTAGGTTAAGTTAGGTTAGGTTAACTCAGGTTAAGTTAGGTTAAGTCAGGCTAAGTTAGGTTAAGTCAGCTTAGGCCTAGTCTCATCCAAATTAGGGTAGGTAAAGCTTCATACAAGTTATTGCACTTTCCAACCAGCAACATTCCTGGCCTCTTGGATCTTGTCATACCTACTCTTGTAGCTGTGTACTGAGTTTGAATCATCAAATATTACTATCAATAACATCGTAAATCTCTAAGGGAGTAGCTATTGCTGGTAACATCAACTTTACATATGTGCTCATCACTACTCACCTTCCAGTGATGTATACAACATTCATCAACCTTCTCATGGAGCGAGGATTGATGTCACTGAAATAGTCATCAGTCAACAACACCTGCAAAGTAAAACAACATGACAAGCACATCATTTTAAAATACACGAACATTTATTTATTTTATTAACACATCAGCTGTTTCATACTGAGGCAGGGTGACCTGAAAAAAGAAGAAACACTTCCATCATCATTCACTCCATCACTGTCTACCCACAGGTGCACCTGCACTGCAGTTAAAAAACAGCAACATATCAAAACCCCTCCTTCAGAGTGCAGACACTGTACTTCCCATCTCCAGGACTCAAGTCCAGTCTGCCGGTTTCCCTGACTCTCTTCACAAATGTTACCTTGCTCACACTCCAACAGCACATCAAGTCACACAAACCATTTGTCTCCACTCGTTTCTATCTAACACGCTCATGTACGCTTGCTGGAAGTCCAAGCCCCTTGCATTCAAAACCTCCTTTACACCCTCCCTCCAACCTTTCCTATGCCAACCCATACCACGCCTTCCTTCCACTACAGATTTATATGCTCTCAAAGTCATTCTATTTCGTTCCATCCTCTCTAAATGTCCAAACCACCTTAACAACCCCTCCTCAGGCCTCTGGATAATACTTTTAGTAACCCCGCACCTACTCCTAATTTCTAAACTACAGATTCACTGCATTATGTTCACACTGCATATTGCCCTCAGACATGATATCTCCACTGCCTCCATTCTTCTCCTTGTTGCAACATTCACCACCCATGCTTCACACCCATATAAGAGCAATGGTATAACTATACTTTCATACATTCCACTTTTTCCTTCCACAGATAATGTTCTTTGTCTCCACAGACTCCTTAGTGCACCACTCACCTTTTTTCCCTCATCAATTCTATGATTCACCTCATCTTTCATAGACCCATCTGCTGACAAGTCCACTCCCAAATATCTGAATACAGTGGACCCTCGGTTTTCGTGAGTCTCAGTTTTCGTGAATTTTGGTTATTGGCAACTTTTTTCGTCAAAATACAGCCTTGGTTTTCATGATTTCCCTTGGATTTCGGCGGTCATACGGAACATGTCCCAGTGGCCGTATGCACACAAAGCCTCCCACAGATGCATTCAAGAGTCAGTCTGGCATTGTTTCTCGGCGAGTGAGGATCACCCCTAGTGTTCATACAAAACATTTCATAATAATCCACTGTTTTTTGTGCTTGCAACTGCTAAATAAGCCACCATGGGCCCAAAGAAAGCTCCTAGTGCCAGCCCTTTGGTAAAGAAGGTGAGAAACACGATAGAATTAAAGAACGGAACCATAGAAAAATATGAAAGGGTTTGAGGATGACCCTGTCGACCCTAAGCCTGTTGTGGAATGTATTGTGGCATTGGGGAATTCCATGGGGTTGGATGTGTGTGGCGAGGATGTGGAAGAGTTAGTGGACGACAACAGAGAAGAGCTAACCACTGAAGAGCTGCAAAACCTTCATCTGCAACAGCAACAGAGCACAGCTGAGGAAATTGCTTCACAGAAGGAGGAAGAGAGAGGGAAGAAGGTGCCTTCTTCAAAGATTAACATTTGTGCAAAGTGGAGTGAGGTGCAAACATTTGTGGAGGAACATCACCCTAACAAAGCTGTTGCAGGCCGTGTCTGCGACATGTTCAATGCCAGTGCCTTGTCCCATTTTAGGCAAATCTTAAAGAGGCACATGAAACAGAGCTCTCTGGAACAATTTTTTGAGTGACAGGGGTCCAGTGACTCTCAAGCTGGTCCTAGTGCCATTAAAAAACAAAGAAGGGAAGTAACCCCAGATAAGGACTCGGTACCTAAAGTCTTTATGGAAGGGGATTCCCCTTCCAAACAATAGTAACTTCTCCTCCCTCTCCCCTCCTCCCATCTTCCATACACCAACAAGAGTCTTCAATAAAAGTAAGTGTGATGTTATTATTGCTTTATATTGATTTGTCATTCTTTTCTGTATGTAAATCTATATTTAATCTCTAAAAAAAACTATTTTTTGTTAATACTTTTGGGTGTCTGGAATGGATTAATTGGATTTACATTGTTTCTTATGGGAAAAATGGTTTCAGTTTTCATTAATTTCGGTTTTTGGCAGACACACTGGAACGGATTAATCAAGAAAACTGAGGGTCCACTGTACATTCACTTCCTCCATACTCCCTCCCTCCCTCCAGTCTGATATCCAATCTTTCATTACCTAAATTTTTTATCCTCATCACCTTGCTCCTTGCTATGTTCACTTTTAATTTCCTTCTCTTACATACCCTCAAAAATTCGTTCACCAACCTCTGCAACTTCTCTTCAGAATCTCTGAAAAACACAGTATCATCAGATGAACAAGGAGGCTTTAGGAAAGGTAGGGGGTGTGTAGACCAAGTGTTTACAGTTAAATATATAGGTGAACAGTATTTAGATAAAGGTAAAGAGGTTTTTGTTGCATTTATGGATTTGGAAAAGGCATATTACAGGGGGGGTTATGTGGCAGATGTTGCAAGTGTATGGAATAGGTGGTAGGTTACTGAAAGCTGTGAAATTTTTTTATGAAAATAGTGAAGCTTGGGTTCGAGTATGTAGGAGAGAGGGAGATTATTTCCCACTAGACAAGGATGTGTGATGTCACCATGGTTGTTCAATATATTTATAGATGGAGTTGTAAGAGAAGTGAATGCTCGGGTGTTGGCAAGAGGTGTGGGGTTAAAAGATAAAGAATCTAACACAAAGTGGGAGTTGTCACAGTTGCTCTTTCCTGATGACACTGTGCTTTTGGGAGATTCTGAAGAGAAGTTGCAGAGGTTGGTGGATGAGTTTGGTAGGGTATGTAAAAGAAGAAAATTAAAAGTGAATATAGAAAAGAGTAAGGTGATGAAGATAACAAAAGCATTAGCTGATGAAAAATTGGATATCAGATTGGAGGGAGAGAGTATGGAGGAAGTGAATGTATTCAGATATTTAGGAGTGGATGTGTCAGCAGATGGGTCTATGAAAGATGAAGTGAATCATGGAGTTGATGAGGGAAAAAAGGTGAGTGGTGCACTTAGGAGTCTATGGAGACAAAGAATGTTGTTCATAGAAGCAAAGAGGGGAATGTATGAGAGTATAGTTATACCAACACTCTTATATGGGTGTGAAAGTTGGGTGGTAAATGTTGCAACAAGGAGAAGGCTGGAGGCAGTGGAGATGATATGTCTGAGAGCAATGTGTGGTGTGAATATAATGAAGAGAATTCGTAGCTTGGAAATTAGGAGGAGGTGAGGGATTACCAAAACTATTATCCAGAGGGCTGAGGAGGGGTTGTTGAGGTGGTTCAGACATGTAGAGATGATGAAACAAAATAGAATGACTTCGAGACTGTATAAATCTGTAGTGGAGGGAAGGCGGGGTTGGGGTCGACCTAGGAAAGGTTGGAGGGAAGGGGTAGAGGAGGTTTTGTGAGCGAGAGGCTTGAACTTCCAGCAAGCATGCGTGAGCGTGTTAGACAGGAGCGAATGGAGACAAATAGTTTTTAGGACTTGACGTGCTGTTGGAGTGTGAGCAAGGTAACATTTATGAAGGGATTCAGGGAAACCGGCAGGCAGGACTTGAGTCCTGGAGATGGACAGTACAGTGTCTGCACTCTGAAGGAGGGGTGTTAATGTTGCAGTTTTATAACTGTAGTGTAACCACACCTCTGGCAATACAGTGATGGTGTGAATGATGAAAGTTTTTCTTTTTCAGGCCACCCTGCCTTGGTGGGAGACGGCCAATGTGTTAATAATAAAAAGAATTACGTGTATATCAAACTTGCCCCTACTATCTAAAATTTTCAAAAAATTAATTAAAAAACAAGTCTACTCCTACTTTGTATCCCACAACATACTTAACCCCTGTCAGTTTGGATTTAGGCCGAAAAAAAGTACAGTGGACCCCCGGTTTACGTACTACTCCAAACTTGAACAATTATGTAAGTGTATTTTTGTAAGTGTTTTTGTAAGTGTATATTTGGGAGTCTAAAAAGACTAATCTAATTTACATTATTCCTTATAGGAATAAATTCGTTTGGTAATGGCACTTGAACAGCATTCTGAACGAATTATGGCCGTTAACCGGTGGTCCACTGTACTAATAATGCAATTATGCATATGTTTGAACTTCTATAGACAGCACTCGAAAAAATGAAATTTCCCTGGGACTTTTCATAGACCTACGAAAAGCATTTGATACAATGGACCATGACCTATTGCACTTAAACTTGAAAAGTTTAAGTTTGGAGGATGAGCAGGAGCATTGTCCAGTACCAGGAGGCACTTGAGTGGCAATTTATTTTCCAAGAGGTATTTTTCACACTGGGGTCAAACACTTCATGGACCCAGTCAATGAAAATTTGCTTTGTGACCCATGCCTTACTATTCGCTTTCCACAACACACACAATTTACTCTTGACAACATTGTTTTTCTTGAACACTCTGGGATTTTCAGAATGATACACCAGTAAAGGCTTCACTTTGAAATCCCCACTAGCATTACCACAGAACAAAGGAGTACGCCTATCCTTCATAGGCTTGTGGTCTGGCAGTGCCTTTTCCTCCTGTGTGATGTAGGTCCTCTTCAGCATTTTCTTCCAAAAGAGGCCTGTTTCATCACAATTGAAGACTTGTTGGGAAGGAATCCTTCAACCTCTACATACTCCTTGAATTCATGCACGAATTCTTCAGCCGCATGTTTGTCTTAACTTGCAGCCTTGCCATGCCTTACAACACTGTCTATGCCACTACGCTTCTTAAATTTCTCAAACCAGCCTTTGCTGGCCTTAAATTCACTAACAGCAGCACTCATCCCAGGCATTTTATTCCCGAGATCCGCATGCAACTGCCTTGCCTTTTCACAAATGATCGACTCCACAACACTACCTCCTGCTAATTGTTTATCGTTGATCCATACCAACAATAACTTCTCCATATTTTCGATTATTGGTGATCTTAGTAGCATATTTACCCCTTTTGCAACATTAGCTTCCTTGATTTCTACTTTCTTTGCAAGGATGGAAGTGATTGTTGATTTGGATTTCCCATACATCCTGGCAAGCTCAAGCACACATACACCACTCTCATACTTTGCTACAATTTCTTTCTTGAATTCTATCATGTTTCTTACTTTCTTTACCAAAGGGCTGGCACTAAGAACTTTCTTTGGGCCCATGGTGGCTTATTTCGCAGTTGCACTCAATAAACAACCACAAAGAACAATGGATTATAACGAAATGTTTGGATGAATGCATGGAGTCTTGCTCACTCACTGAAAGACACATTCAGACTGACTCACGAACGCAGCGGAGTGGCAGGCGGACGCGTCCAATACGGCCAATTTCCAAGTTGACGGCCAAAATTTGGGATAGAATTTTGGCCAAAACAGCAGCCGAAATCCGAATTGGCTGATACCCAGAATGGCTGATATCTGAGGGTCCTTTGTATGTAAAACATTAAACTCCAATACAAATCCTCCTCTCAAACTTCACTTGATACCTACAATAGAACACACAGGCACAACACAAGGCACAAAACTCTCTCCGACATACCTCGTGTCTGTCTCACACTAAAATGCAATGCACATAGAGGCCCGAGGATCTGGAATTCATTGCCTGAACCAGCAAAAGGTTCCCGGCCTGCAAATCAATTTAAGGCTATACAATGTAGAAGTGATGCAAGGAGGGAAGAGTATATGGAGAGAAAAAGAGAGGTTAAAAGAGTGGTGAAGCAATGTAAAAAGAGAGCAGATGAGAGAGTGGGTGAGATGTTATCAGCAAATTTTGTTGAAAATAAGAAAAAGTTTTGGAATGAGATTAATAAGTTGAGGAAGCCTAGAGAACAAATGGATTTGACAGTTAAAAATAGGAGAGGAGAGTTATTAAATGGAGAGTTAGAGGTATCGGGAAGATGGAGAGAATATTTTGAGGAGTTGTTAAATGTTGATGAAGACAGGGAAGCTGTGATTTCGTGTGTAGGGCAAGCAGGAATAACATCTTGTAGGAGTGTGGAAGAGCCAGTTGTGAGTGTAGGGAAGTTCGTGAGGCAGTGGGTAGAATGAAAGGGGGGTAAGGCAGCTGGGATTGATGGGATAAAGATAGAAATGTTAAAAGCAGGTGGGGATATAGTTTTGGAGTGGTTGGTGCTATTATTTAATAAATGTATGGAAGAGGGTAAGGTACCTAGGGATTGGCAGAGAGCGTGTATTGTTCCTTTGTATAAAGGCAAAGGGGACAAAAGAGAGTGCAAAATTATAGGGGAATAAGTCTGTTGAGTGTACCTGGTAAAGTGTATGGTAGAGTTATTATTGAAAGAATTAAGAGTAAGACAGAAAGTAGGATAGCAGATGAACAAGGGGGCTTTAGGAAAGGTAGGGGTGTGTAGACCAAGTGTTTACAGTGAAACATATAGGTGAACAGTATTTGGATAAGGGTAAAGATGTTTTTGTGGCATTTATGGATTTGGAAAAGGCGTATGATAGGGTAGATAGGGGGGCAATGTGGCAGATGTTGCAGGTGTATGGAATAGGAGGAAGGTTACTGAAAGCAGTGAAGAGTTTTTATGAGGATAGTGAGGCTCAGGTTAGAGTGTGTAGGAGGGAAGGGGACTATTTCCCAGTAAAAGTGGGCCTTAGACAAGGATGTGTGATGTCACCGTGGTTGTTCAATATATTTATAGATGGGGTTGTAAGAGAAGTGAATGCGAGGGTCTTGGAAAGAGGTGTTGGGCTAAAAGATAAAGAAGCAAATACAAAGTGGGAGTTGTCACAGTTGCTTTTTGCTGATGACACTGTGCTTTTGGGAGATTCTGAAGAGAAGTTGCAGAGGTTGGTGGATGAATTTGGTAGGGTGTGTAAAAGAAGAAAATTGAAAGTGAATATAGGAAAGAGTAAGGTGATGAGGATAACAAAAAGAATAGGTGACGAAAGATTGGATATCAGATTGGAGGGAGAGAGTATGGAGGAGGTGAATGTATTCAGATATTTGGGAGTGGACATGTCGGCGGATGGGTCTATGAAGGATGAGGTGAATCATAGAATTGATGAGGGGAAAAGGGTGAGTGGAGCACTTCGGAGTCTGTGGAGACAAAGAACCTTGTCCATGGAAGTAAAGAGTGGAATGTATGAGAGTATAGTTATACCAACGCTCTTATATGGGTGTGAAGCATGGGTGATGAATGTTGCAACGAGGAGAAGGCTGGAGGCAGTGGAAATGTCATGTCTGAGGTCAATGTGTGGTGTGAATATAATGCAGAGAATTCGGAGTTTGGAAATTAGGAGGATGTGCGGGATTACCAAAACGATTGTCCAGAGAGCTGAGGAGGGGTTGTTGAGGTGGTTTGGACATGTAGAGAGAATGGAACGAGACAGAGTGACTTCGAGAGTGTATAAATCTGTAGTGGAGGGAAGGCGGGGTAGGGGTCGGCCTAGGAAAGGTTGGAGGGAGGGGGTAAAGGAAGTTTTGTGTGTGAGGGGCTTGGACTTCCAGCAAGCATGTGTGAGCGTATTTGATAGGAGTGAATGGAGGCATATGGTTTTTAATACTTGACGTGCTGTTGGAGTGTGAGCAAAGTAACATTTATGAAGGGATTCAGGGAAACCGGCAGGCCGGACTTGAGTTCTGGAGATGGGAAGTACAGTGCCGGCACTCTGAAGGAGGAGTGTTAATGTTGCAGTTTTATAACTGTAGTGTAAAGCACCCCTCTGGCAAGACAGTGATGGAGTGAATGATGATGAAAGTTTTTCTTTTTCGGGCCACCCTGCCTTGGTGGGAATCGGCCGATGTGTTAATAATATAAATAACAATGGACCCCCGAGTAACGAGCATAATTCATTCCAGAAGCCTGCTCAAGTGCCATTACCGAACGAATTTACTCCCTTAAGGAATATTGTCAAGTAGGTTAGTCTATTTCAGACCCCCAAAAATACACTTACAAAAGAACTTACAATATTATACGTACATAATTGTACGATTTCCGGGGTGCTCGTTACTCGGGGGTCCACTGTACTTAAAAATCAACTCATCTCCCAAAATTAACCATACCAACACTACACTAAATCATTCAACCAGCTTGAAATGACTCAAAAAATCCCCCAAAATTTAGGACTGCTTGATTGATTTAAAGCATTAAGACATGCTTAAAATTGTACTGTTGTAACATTGTAAATTATACTAATTGTAATACTGTTATTTGTGTTTTGCTACCTTTACGCCTGGTCACAGACTGGGCCGCAGGGGCACCGACCCCCTAAACCCTCTCAGGTATACCTCAATGCTATAAATCTTATTAATTATAAAAAATTTAACGATCTCACTGTAGTAATAAGGTAAAATAATAAATAATAAAAATTTACTACTCTATAATCTATGTCTAGTTGTCAGTAGTGTGTCAGCGTTAAGATTAACCTGCCCGAAATGCCCCGACACTCACTGACTTTCTTTGTACTTCTTTCTTCTTCTTTCTTTCAACACGTCAGCCGTTTCCCACCGAGGCAGGGTGGCCCAAAAGGAAAAACGAAAGTTTCTCCTTTTACATTTAGTAATTTATTCAGGAGAAGGGGTTACTAGCCCCTTGCTCCAGGCATTTTAGGCGCCTCTTACGACACGCATGGCTTACGGAGGAAGAATTCTGTTCCACTTCCCCATGGAGATAAGAGGAAATAAGAACAAGAACTAGTAAGAAAATAGAAGAAAACCCAGAGGGGTGTGTATATATATGCTTGTACATACATGAATGTGTAGTGTGACCTAAGTGTAAGTAGAAGTAGCAAGATGTACCTGAAATCTTGCATGTTTATGAGACAGAAAAAAGACACCAGCAATCCTACCATCATGTAAAACAATTACAGGCTTTCGTTTTACACTCACTTGGCAGGACGGTAGTACCTCCCTGGGCGGTTGCTGTCTACCAACCTACTACCTAGGTCTTTGTACTTAACAACATTTTATTAAATGTACATCACACATTGTAACATTTGGAAACCTTCGGTAAGGTTGATGTACACTAGTGATGTAGTGGAGGTTGATATACCTTAGTGATGTAATGGAGGTTGATGAACCTTAGTGATAAAGTGGAGGTTGATGTACCTTAGTGATGTAGCGGAGGTTGATGTACCTTAGTGATGTAGTGGAGGTTGATGTGGAGAAATTTCTCCAGGAGGGGGGGATATCAGCCCTTTCAGCCTGAGGGACGACCCTCTCAGAAAGGGCAATGGCGCCTTGTATGCTTCTGCATTAAGTGTGTCATAGTCACGCAACCTCTTTGCAAGAGACCAGTGTTGCAACCAATGTGAGTTAACGAGAGTAATTAATCTCTGTACCGCAACAGGAAGACTCCTACCTCACTTTATTCACATGTGGGACAATAATGAACTCTCAGTGATCAAGACATATCAAGAAATCAAACATCTAGTATAGCTTTTGTAGAAGTTTGGCAAGTAAGGCAAATCTGCTTGGATCAGCACTTCCTTTATGTTTATGTGGCGGCTGAAGCGGGGTGATTAGATTGCTTTAAACCTTGCCAGGGGAAACATTAACACTGGGATAACGAACAAAGAACACTGTTCCGCGTGTTTATGTGAATAAAAGACAATCCACATTCGCGGTATATTACAGAGAAGTGTGCGCAACTTCCTGTAGCAACATTACTGTGAATTTAAATGATTGAAAGACAATTAAGTGTACCATGTGCATCAAGAACTATTTTCATAGACTAACAGTGCACCGTAAGACACTTCTTCTTCAATCAAGACAGCGGTTATCCGGGTGATACTTAAGGGTCCGATACACATACCCAGGTAAGTCTGCTTAGACATAGTGTGGTTCAGTTGACTGCACAGTTAGGAACTAATGTATGTTCTGGGCAGATTTATCATACACCCGGTAACACATGGGCTTTTGAGCCCAACACAAGTGAGTACAAGCCCTCGTCAGTATTCAGTTATTCAATGAAATACTGACCCAACACGCCCTAGGGGTAATTACACTCATACTCACTTTATCTTACTTTTTTGCACAGCCCTAGGGAGTGTATAGGACAGCTTCAAGACATCGCCTGCAGGGACGGCTGCAAAGGTGAGAGCTGTCTTTCAAGCTAAGTTACCAACTATGTACAGTCCATTACCTATATCTTAGACTTAGCTTGTGCCATTTCCCTAACAGTTGATGTACCGTAGTGATGTAGTGGAGGTTGATGTACCTTAGTGATGTGGTGAAGGTTGATGTACCTTAGTGATGTGGTGAAGGCTGATGTACCTTAGTGATGTGGTAAAGGTTGATGTACCCTAGTGATGTAGTGAAGGTTGATGTACCTTAGTGATGTGGTGAAGGTTGATTTACCTTAGTGATGTAGTGAAGGTTGATGTACCTTAGTGATGTAGTGAAGGTTGATGTACTTTAGTGATGCAGTAGAGGTTGATGTACCTTAGTGATGTAGTGGAGGTTGACGTACCTTAGTGAGATCCTGTGCACCTCCGACACGGTTGAGGTTGGAACCGATACTGGAGGCTATGGAGTCGGAGGGCTTGAGGTTGCGGCGGCTGGTCTTGCTGTTGTTGCGGCGGAGGTTCTGCGAGGCGCTCAACCCGCTCTCCGATGACATGCGACGGTTGGCGGGGATCTGACAGAGAGGATAACAGTCATCACGATGGAGGGGGAGGGTGAAGCACTAAACTCACAGGGGCTCACATTCTGCCTGGCCAGGAAGGAGGGGGGGCAGGATATGAGTCTGACAACCTCATTCCCTCAAACTGAAGGAAAGTTGATGCAAGAAAAACAACAGGAGGAAAATAATGAAAAACTGAGAATTATAAATATAAAAACAATTAAAAATATCTTTAAGAAGACAATACTGAGAAAAAGTAAATAAACAAAGCAACACACTAGCAACACAAACAACACACTAGTAAAACATTAAACACACTAGTAAAACATTAAACAATACACTAGTAACACATTACACAACACACTAGTAACACATTAAACAACACACTAGTAACACATTACACAACACACTAGTAACACATTAAACAACACACTAGTAACACAAGCAACACACTAGTAACACAATAAACAACACACTAGTAACACAATAAACAACACACTAGTAACACAATAAACAACACACTAGTAACACATTAAACAACACACTAGTAACACAATAAACAACACACTAGTAACACAATAAACAACACACTAGTAACACAATAAACAACTCACTAGTAACACAATAAACAACACACTAGTAAAACATTAAACAACACACTAGTATACAGTGACAGGATGTTCCAGAGGGAACACAGAAACAAGGGGACACAACTGGAAGCTGAAGACTCAGATGAGTCAAAGAGATGTTAGGAAGCATTTCTTCAGCCACAGAGTAGTCAGGAAGTGGAATAGTCTAGAGAAAGATATAGTGGAGGCAGGAACCATACACAGTTTTAAGATGAGGTATGATAAAGCTCATGGAGTAGGGAGAGCAGAGACCCAGTAGCGGACAGCGAAGAGGCGGGGCCAGGAGCTGAGTCTCGACCCCTGCAACCACAATTAGGTGAGTACAAGGAACACACTAGTAACACAATAAACAACACACTAGTAAAACATTAAACAAGACACTAGTAACACATTAAACAACACACTAGTAACACAATAAACAACACACTAGTAACACAATAAACAACACACTAGTGACACAACACACTAGTAACACAATAAACAACACACTAGTAACACAATAAACACACTAGTAAAACATTAAACAACACACTAGTAACACATTAAACAACACACTAGTAACACAATAAACAACACACTAGTAACACAATAAACAACACACTAGTAAAACATTAAACAACACACTAGTAACACATTAAACAACACACTAGTAACACAACACACTAGTAACAATAAACAATACACTAGTAACACAATAAACAACACACTAGTAAAACATTAAACAACACACTAGAAACACAAACAACACACTAGTAACACAATGGAGATAACTGATAGTTTTTTTTACCAAACCAAACCTAACTTAACCCAACCTAACCCAACCCAACCTAACCCAACCTAACCTAACCCACCCTAACCTAACCTAACATAACCAAACCTAACCCAGCCTAACCTAACCCAGCCTAACCTAACCCAACCCAACCTAACCTAACTCAACCAAACCTAACCTAACCCAACCTAACTTAACCCAACCTAACATAACCAAACCTAACCTAACCCAGCCTAACCCAACCTAACCTAACCCTGTGATGTAGTCTGTGCTTGTGAGGGAGACCTAATTAACCACACCTTGCCTTGGCAAATAGCTGTCAGACACGCCTCTCGGCTTAAGTCTCAGGTCTTTTGTTCTTGAAGTAGCGTCAGGTTTCAGCATCAGGTCAAAGCACGTGGTGCACTCCTCATTGGGGGGATGCTTGAGTGACCATATAAGGTCGAGGAAACAACTAGAGAGAGAGAGTCTGGCGGGACTCTTGCTGGTGTGCAGAGCTCTGGGCACGAGATTCTGGCAGAGCTGCTGCCTGTGGGCAGAGCTCTCAGAGAAGGCTGCTGTATATTCTCTGGATGAGACACTTAATAATAAACTGTGAGTGAAATAGTAATATTCACTGTCCCCATTATATTCTTATTCTTTATTCTTATAAGTTTATTCTTATATTTTTATTTCAAGTACTGAGAGGGTGAGTAGAGTGTGGTGGTAATGAGAGGTGATTGTGTAGTCACCAGTCACCTCACATTACCTCCGCTCATCCTGTCACCACCTCTCCTGCCGACTCCCTCCTTCCCTTTACTCCCATATTCCCCAATTATCTATCCATTCGTTACCCGCCTACATGACAACCCAACATAACATAACATAACCTAACATAACCAAACCTAACCTAACCCAACGCAACCTAACCTAACCCAACCTAACCCAACCTAACCAATCCTAACCTAACCCAACCCAACCCAACCAATCCTAACCCAACCTAACCTAACCCAACTCAACCTAACCCAACCTAACCAATCCTAACCCAACCAAACCTAACCCAACCCAACCTAACCCAACCCAGCCTAACCTAACCCAACCAAACCTAACCCAACCTAACCTAACCCAGCCTAACCTAACCCAACCTAACCCAACCCAACCTGACCTAACCCAACCTAACCTAACCAAACCTAACCCAACCCAACCTAACCTAACCAAACCCAACCTAACCAAACCCAACCTAACCAAACCCAACCTAACCAAACCAAACCCAACCTAACCAAACCTAAGATAAAAAGATAAGATTTCTTCGGATTTTTAACCCCGGAGGGTTAGCCACCCAGGATAACCCAAGAAAGTCAGTGCGTCATCGAGGACTGTCTGTCTTATTTCCATTGGGGTCCTCAATCTTGTCCCCCAGGATGCGACCCACACCAGTCGACTAACACCCAGGTACCTATTTGCTGATAGGTGAACATGACAACAGGTGTAAGGAAACACGTCAAAATGTTTCCACCCGCCGGGAATCGAACCCGGGCCCTCCGTGTGTGAAGCAAGAGCTCTAGCCACCAGACCACTGGGTCACCCAACTTAACCAAGCCCAACCTAACCTCTGTTAACCCCCATGTTATTACATTATTTGCATCCACCGAGTCAACAAAGTGACTTTCACACTGTATAAGACACCAAGGATTTTAAAGAAGTATCAGAATCAATGAGAATCAAATCATTTTGATGGTACCAGTGTCAGGTATCACTGAGTATTGGATAATTTTCAAGGTATCAGTATCAGATCATTTTGATGGCATTAGTATCAGGTATCAAATCATTTTGATGGTATCAGTAATGAGTACTGGATAGTTTTTATGGTATCAATATCAGGTATCAGATCATTTTGATGGTATCAGTATCTGATACCAGATAATTTTTATGGTATCATTATTGGGTATTGGATAGTTACGATGGTATCAGTATCGCCCTAAAATTATAACAATGTTTTGGAGTGAAAAAAGTGTAAGTTACAATGTTACCTATGTTAAGACTGGTGTCTTGTTCCATGTACCAATATTTGTACCTCTACCAACACTGATATTAAAGCAGTGAAGTGTTGTTGTGTCTGGTTGCCAGCCAGAAGACTGCCAGAATATTACAGTGAACCACACAAACACTAACAAAATATCATTTTTGCAGAAAATAAGTTTTATGTGACAGTTTGTAAAGTGAAATAATTAAGGGAGGTCATAGAAAGTGTATTATGGTACAACAACACAGGGGGATCAGACAGCAGGACAAGCAAGACACACTCAACAATGCAAGACAGTGTTTCAGCTGGTGGTGTTGCCCTGGTGCTGTCTTGGATGACAGTGAGTGTGAAGATCTAGAACTGCGAGACAGTGCGTCAGATGGGGATAGTGGTACTGGTGTTTCTGAAGAAACGGGTACAGACCAAGACACACTAGATCTAGAAACACCACAGAGTGCTTCAGCTGGTGTTAAAGGTGGGAAGTGCTGCTTCATAGATGGTCTTGGTACAGTTCTGGAACTGGTGGTGCTGATGCTGGTACAGGTGATGAAGATAGTGTGGCTTCACATACCAAAGCTGCACCAGTAGGCAACCCATCCCCAACAAATATTGGCCAACAGAAAGCAAAACTCTGCAGTGAATATTAAAACGGTATAAAATACTAACAGGTTGTTAGGTAAGACATATGTGCAACAGTTAGGTATCTTTATTTTGAAATGTTTCGCCTGCACAGTAGGCTTCTTCAGTCGAGTACAGAAAAGTTGGTAGAAGAGTATTGTCCATAGTCTGAAACAATGTGGAGTTGAAGTAACAGTATGGAGACTTAAATACTGTCAGGAGGTGAGATGTAGGCCACTAGTAGAAGCAAGAATGTAATCATTGAGAGGTCACGTCCCTCTCAAATCCAACCATTCTCACTTGTAGAAGTTGTCCAAGATGTTTTCTGTTCTGTACCAAGATACCATTGTGTTGCAGTGTCTGACATATTGAGAGGGACTATCACTTCCTCCACATTGTTTCAGACTATGAAACAATACTCTTCTCCAGGCTGAGGGACTGACCACCTCAAAACTACGTCTTCAAGGGTGATGGACTGATGACATCGTCTTCACATCTCTTCTACTTCTACCAACTTTGCTGTACTCGACTGAAGAAGCCTACTGTGTAGGCGAAACGTTTTGAAATAAAGATAACTAACTGTTGCATATGTGTCTTACCTAACAAAACTCTGCAGATGTTATGCCTGGGATATCTGTAGGCATGATGGAATATCTGGAAAAACCAATGGACGTGCAATTTTGACCATCCAAAAAAAATGCTGCGACCTCATGACTGTCACTCTTCTTTAGTAAACATTTTCACCTTGAAATGTGTTATACATCATATGCTGAATATTGAAGACAGAGTAAAACAACTTAAATTAAATCAAGTTTATAAAATTGCTCACACACAGTGTCCAGAATATCTTGCTGCCAATTTTGTCAAGGCTGGGAACCAAAGCAGTCATAGTACTAGAGGGAGAGAGCACAACTTTGTAGTACCCACAGTCAGTGGCCAGGCTTCAAACACCTTTTATTGTACAGCAATAAAGGAATGGAACAGACTGCCTGCACATGTCAAAGCCAGTCATAGCATGAGCCAGTTCAAGAAGAGAACCAAAAGGCACCTAATGAATGTAGCGACAGAAAGGGAGGAGAATGATTTTTTATTTTTTTTTAGCTAACACACATGTATATGTAAATAACTCTTTACCTTATTCCTAGTGTATACATATATCCTTTATAATATAATAACATATATATCCTACAATGTAAAATATTAAAGTATAAAAAGGACCCCAATGAAAATAAGTCACTCTGTCTGACTTTTTTAGGTTATCCTAGGTTCTCTACACATATGCTGCTATGTATGATAATGTATGTAAATGTGTATACCTGAATAAACTTACTTACTTCAAAGACAATGTTACAACACAGACAGTCAGACACACCAGTTGCAAGAGATCAGGAGGTACAGGTCACACACACTTGGTAAACAAAACATGGTAGTTACAACCACTCCACAAAAAGATAATTTTTTAGTTCCAGGAAAAAAAATGGAAGGAAATGTCGAAAATACTGCACCACCTTGGAGCCTTGTTGGAGTGTAGGTACAGTCAGTGGTACAGTCAGTAGCTCAGTGACACAATCAGTGGTACAGTCAGTTGCACAGTCAGTGGTACAGTCAGTTGCACAGTCAGTGGTACAGTCAGTTGCACAGTCAGTGGTACAGTCAGTTGCACAGTCAGTGGTACAGTCAGTTGCACAGTCAGTGGTACAGTGGCACAGTCACTGGTACAGTCAGTGGCACTGTCTGTTATTGGGCAGTGGCACAGTGGTACAGTGGCACAGTCAGTGGTACAGTCAGTGGCACAGTGGTACACACTCAAGAAAAACAGTCAGTGGTCACCACTCCAGGACAACAGTCAGTGGTCACCACTCCAGGACAACAGTCAGTGGTCACCACTCCAGGACAACAGTCAGGGGTCACCACTCCAGGACAACAGTCAGGGGTCACCACTCCAGGACAACAGTCAGGGGTCACCACTCCAGGACAACAGTCAGGGGTCACCACTCCAGGACAACAGTCAGGGGTCACCACTCCAGGACAACAGTCAGGGGTCACCACTCCAGGACAACAGTCAGGGGTCACCACTCCAGGACAACAGTCAGGGGTCACCACTCCAGGACAACAGTCAGGGGTCACCACTCCAGGACAACAGTCAGGGGTCACCACTCAGGACAACAGTCAGGGTCACCACCAGGACAACAGTCAGGGGTCACCACTCCAGGACAACAGTCAGGGGTCACCACTCCAGGACAACAGTCAGGGGTCACCACTCCAGGACAACAGTCAGGGTCACCACTCCAGGACAACAGTCAGGGGTCACCACTCCAGGACAACAGTCAGGGTCACCACTCCAGGACAACAGTCAGGGTCACCACTCCAGGACAACAGTCAGGGTCACCACTCCAGGACAACAGTCAGGGTCACCACTCCAGGACAACAGTCAGGGGTCACCACTCCAGGACAACAGTCAGGGGTCACCACTCCAGGACAACAGTCAGGGGTCACCACTCCAGGACAACAGTCAGGGTCACCACTCCAGGACAACAGTCAGGGGTCACCACTCCAGGACAACAGTCAGGGGTCACCACTCCAGGACAACAGTCAGGGGTCACCACTCCAGGACAACAGTCAGGGTCACCACTCCAGGACAACAGTCAGGGGTCACCACTCCAGGACAACAGTCAGGGTCACCACTCCAGGACAACAGTCAGGGGTCACCACTCCAGGACAACAGTCAGGGGTCACCACTCCAGGACAACAGTCAGGGGTCACCACTCCAGGACAACAGTCAGGGGTCACCACTCCAGGACAACAGTCAGGGTCACCACTCCAGGACAACAGTCAGGGGTCACCACTCCAGGACAACAGTCAGGGGTCACCACTCCAGGACAACAGTCAGGGGTCACCACTCCAGGACAACAGTCAGGGTCACCACTCCAGGACAACAGTCAGGGGTCACCACTCCAGGACAACAGTCAGGGGTCACCACTCCAGGACAACAGTCAGGGGTCACCACTCCAGGACAACAGTCAGGGGTCACCACTCCAGGACAACAGTCAGGGTCACCACTCCAGGACAACAGTCAGGGTCACCACTCCAGGACAACAGTCAGTGGTCACCACTCCAGGACAACAGTCAGTGGTCACCACTCCAGGACAACAGTCAGTGGTCACCACTCCAGGACAACAGTCAGTGGTCACCACTCCAGGACAACAGTCAGTGGTCACCACTCCAGGACAACAGTCAGTGGTCACCACTCCAGGACAACAGTCAGTGGTCCCACTCCAGGACAACAGTCAGTGGTCACACCAGGACAACAGTCAGGTCACCACTCCAGGACAACAGTCAGGGTCACCACTCCAGGACAACAGTCAGGGTCACACTCCAGGACAACAGTCAGGGTCACCACTCCAGGACAACAGTCAGGGTCACCACTCCAGGACAACAGTCAGGGTCACCACTCCAGGACAACAGTCAGGGTCACCACTCCAGGACAACATCAGGGGTCACCACTCCAGGACAACAGTCAGGGTCACCACTCCAGGACAACAGTCAGGGTCACCACTCCAGGACAACAGTCAGGGGTCACCACTCCAGGACAACAGTCAGGGTCACCACTCCAGGACAACAGTCAGGGTCACCACTCCAGGACAACAGTCAGGGTCACCACTCCAGGACAACAGTCAGGGTCACCACTCCAGGACAACAGTCAGGGTACACCCAGGACAACAGTCAGGGGTCACCACTCCAGGACAACAGTCAGGGTCACCACTCCAGGACAACATCAGGGTCACCACTCCAGGACAACAGTCAGGGTCCCATCCAGAACATCGGGTCCACTCCAGGACAACAGTCAGGGGTCACCACTCCAGGACAACAGTCAGGGGTCACCACTCCAGGACAACAGTCAGGGTCACCCCCAGGACAACAGTCAGGTACCATCCAGGACAACAGTCAGGTCACCACTCGGCAAGTCGGTCACATCAGACAGTCAGGGTCACCACTCCAGGACACAGTCAGGGGTCCTCCAGGACAACAGTCAGCCACCAGGAACAGTCAGGGTACACCAGGATACAGTCGTGGTCACCACTCCAGGACAACAGTCAGTGGTCACCACTCCAGGACAACAGTCAGTGGTCACCACTCAGACACAGTCAGTGGTCACCACTCCAGGACAACAGTCAGTGGTCACCACTCCAGACACAGTCAGTGGTCCCACTCCAGGACAACAGTCAGTGGTCACCACTCCAGGACAACAGTCAGTGGTCACCACTCCAGGACAACAGTCAGTGGTCACCACTCCAGGACAACAGTCAGTGGTCACCACTCCAGGACAACAGTCAGTGGTCACCACTCCAGGACAACAGTCAGTGGTACACACTCCAGAACAAAAGATATTAATGCCAACAAATAAAGCCACCTAACATGCCAGCAATACAACACTGTATTTACAAACACACAGGGTGTAAAGCCATCAACTAACAACAAAATACCTTCCATCAGTGGACTCCTCACAGAGTCAAATACAGTGGACCCCCGGCTAACGAACAAAATTCATTCCAGAAGCCTGCTCAAGTGCCATTACCGAACGAATTTACTTCCTTAAGAAATAATGTCACATAGGTTAGTCTATTTCAGACCCCCAAAAATACACTTCCACAAGCATTTACAATATTATACTTACATAATTGTACGATTTCCGGGGTGTTCGTTAGCCGGGGGTCCACTGTACAATGCTTGTTGTGCTCACAGAGACAAACACAAAAGATCACTTTTACAAGGAAATAGGGATACCAGGATACAACTTGTTTAGATGTGACAGAAAGTACAGGCAACAAGGGAGGGTTGACTTGTATGTCACAGAGTCGCTCATTTACTCACAATTATTTAACACCACAAATAATGTAGTTGAAGTTTTGGCAGTAAATATTGAGAACCAAAACCTCATCATTGTGGTTGTATGTACATGTACATGTTTATAGAGGGGCTACAGATATATCAGATCACTTTTTAGTTATAGCTACAGTGGGAGTAAAAGGTAGATGGGATACAAGGAAAATAGAATCAGTAAGTAAAAGAGAGGTGAAGGTTTATAAACTAAAAGAGGAGGCAGTTAGGGTAAGATATAAACAACTATTGGAGGATAGATGGGCTAGTGAGAGTGTAGGCAATGGGGTCGAAAATGTATGGGGTAGATTTAAAAATGTAGTGTTAGAGTGTTCAGCAGAAGTTTGTGGTTACAGGCGAGTGGGTGCGGGAGGGAAGAGGAGCGATTGGTGGAATGATGATGTAAAGAGAGTAGTAAGGGAAAAAAAGTTAGCATATGAGAGGTTTTTACAAAGTAGAAGTGATGCAAGGAGGGAAGAGTATATGGAGAGAAAAAGAGAGGTTAAAAGAGTGGTGAAGCAATGTAAAAGAGAGCAGATGAGAGAGTGGGTGAGATGTTATCAGCAAATTTTGTTGAAAATAAGAAAAAGTTTTGGAATGAGATTAATAAGTTGAGGAAGCCTAGAGAACAAATGGATTTGACAGTTAAAAATAGGAGAGGAGAGTTATTAAATGGAGAGTTAGAGGTATCGGGAAGATGGAGAGAATATTTTGAGGATTTGTTAAATGTTGATGAAGACAGGGAAGCTGTGATTTCGTGTGTAGGGCAAGGAGGAATAACATCTTGTAGGAGTGTGGAAGAGCCAGTTGTGGGTGTAGGGGAAGTTCGTGAGGCAGTGGGTAGAATGAAAGGGGTAAGGCAGCTGGGATTGATGGGATAAAGATAGAAATGTTAAAAGCAGGTGGGGATATAATTTTGGAGTGGTTGGTGCTATTATTTAATAAATGTATGGAAGAGGGTAAGGTACCTAGGGATTGGCAGAGAGCGTGTATTGTTCCTTTGTATAAAGGCAAAGGGGACAAAGAGAGTGCAAAAATTATAGGGGAATAAGTCTGTTGAGTGTACCTGGTAAAGTGTATGGTAGAGTTATTATTGAAAGAATTAAGAGTAAAACAGAAAGCAGGATAGCAGATGAACAAGGGGGCTTTAGGAAAGGTAGGGGTGTGTAGACCAAGTGTTTACAGTGAAACATATAGGTGAACAGTATTTGGATAAGGGTAAAGATGTTTTTGTGGCATTTATGGATTTGGAAAAGGCGTATGATAGGGTAGATAGGGGGGCAATGTGGCAGATATTGCAGGTGTATGGAATAGGAGGAAGGTTACTGAAAGCAGTGAAGAGTTTTTATGAGGATAGTGAGGCTCAGGTTAGAGTGTGTAGGAGGGAAGGGGACTATTTCCCAGTAAAAGTGGGCCTTAGACAAGGATGTGTGATGTCACCGTGGTTGTTCAATATATTTATAGATGGGGTTGTAAGAGAAGTGAATGCGAGGGTCTTGGCAAGAGGTGTTAGGCTAAAAGATAAAGAAGCAAATACAAAGTGGGAGTTGTCACAGTTGCTTTTGCTGATGACACTGTGCTTTTGGGAGATTCTGAAGAGAAGCTGCAGAGGTTGGTGGATGAATTTGGTAGGGTGTGTAAAAGAAGAAAATTGAAAGTGAATATAGGAAAGAGTAAGGTGATGAGGATAACAAAAAGAATAGGTGACGAAAGATTGGATATCAGATTGGAGGGAGAGAGTATGGAGGAGGTGAATGTATTCAGATATTTGGGAGTGGACATGTCGGCGGATGGGTCTATGAAGGATGAGGTGAATCATAGAATTGATGAGGGGAAAAGGGTGAGTGGAGCACTTCGGAGTCTGTGGAGACAAAGAACCTTGTCTATGGAAGTAAAGAGGGAATGTATGAGAGTATAGTTATACCAACGCTCTTATATGGGTGTGAAGCATGGGTGATGAATGTTGCAATGAGGAGAAGGCTGGAGGCAGTGGAGATGTCATGTCTGAGGTCAATGTGTGGTGTGAATATAATGCAGAGAATTCGGAGTTTGGAAATTAGGAGGAGGTGCGGGATTACCAAAACGATTGTCCAGAGAGCTGAGGAGGGGTTGTTGAGGTGGTTTGGACATGTAGAGAGAATGGAACGAGACAGAGTGACTTCGAGAGTGTATAAATCTGTAGTGGAGGGAAGGCGGGGTAGGGGTCGGCCTAGGAAAGGTTGGAGGGAGGGGTAAAGGAAGTTTTGTGTGCGAGGGCTTAGACTTCCAGCAAGCATGTGTGAGCGTATTTGATAGGAGTGAATGGAGGCATATGGTTTTTAATACTTGACGTGCTGTTGGAGTGTGAGCAAAGTAACATTTATGAAGGGATTCAGGGAAACCGGCAGGCCGGACTTGAGTTCTGGAGATGGGAAGTACAGTGCCGGCACTCTGAAGGAGGGGTGTTAATGTTGCAGTTTTATAACTGTAGTGTAAAGCACCCTTCTGGCAAGACAGTGATGGAGTGAATGATGATGAAAGTTTTTCTTTTTCGGGCCACCCTGCCTTGGTGGGAATCGGCCGATGTGTTAATAAAAAAAAAAAAAAGATACAACTTACCAACAGTTTAAGGGACAGTTACTGAAAACTGACTACGTACTACAGTGGACCCCCGAGTAACGAGCACCCAGGAAATCGTACAATTATGTAAGTATAATATTGTAAGTGCTTTTGTAAGTGTATTTTTGGGGGTCTGAAATGGACTAACCTACTTGACATTATTTCTTAAAGGAGTAAATTCGTTCGTTAATGGCACTTGAGCAGGCTTCTGGAATGAATTTTGCTCATTACTCGGGGGTCCACTGTATCTGGAAAATCTTCCAGCACCAAATATCTTCTTGCTGGTGATTTTAAGACATGTACAGTAGGGCCCCACTTATATAGCAGGTTAGGTTCAAGGCTACCGCCGTAACGCGGAAATCGCCGTAAAGTTGAACGCTCTTTTTTTTTTTCCCCCCACTTACAAATGCATATAAATACTAGATAACAAGTTTACACTAATACGTATATTAAGTTAGCAATAGAACTAGGCATTAAAAAGCAATAAAGTAAAATACACATACAGTACACTCATTACTTACCTTCAAATATTTGTAGTTTTAATGTAGGGTAAGATGAGTAGTATTTATTGTAAGAAATCAGGTGTGGTAGGTATGGTAGCCAGGCCAGGCCACCCCACCCACACGTAATATACTATGACATTCACAGCGTCCCAGAGTGATAAAATGCATATACATACAGTTCACTCACTACTTACCTTAAAATATTTGTAGTCTTAACATAGGGTGAGAGGTGAGTAAATGAGATAAAATGAATAAACGAGAGAGAGTAAATGAGAGAGGACAGAGATGCAGAGTACAGTGGACCTCCGGAAATCGAACATTCTTCATTCCAGAATGCTGTTCAAGTGCTGTTACCAAACAAATTTAAGGAATGATGTAAATTAGATTAGTCCGTTTCAGACCCCCAAAAATACACCTATAAAAGCACTTACAATAATAAACTTACATAATAGAGCGAGTTGGGAGTGTTCGATTTCCGAGGGTCCACTGTATGTAAACAAACAAACGCGTCTGGTTTTGGTTCATACACGTCTGTATTATACAGTGGACCCTCGATTATTGTAATTAATCCATTCCAGAGAGTCTGTCGAAATGTGAAATTTATGATTTGCGAAATTATTTTCCCCATAAGAAATAATGTAAATCCAATTAATCCATTAACCCTTTGGGGGTCGACAGGCCTTCTCGGAAACACGTTCTCAGGGTCGAAAAATTTGTGGAAAAAACAAAAAATCTTATGAAATGATAGAGAATCTTTTTCCGATCATAACGACACCAAACGTTTGAAATCTGAATGAAAACTTACTGAATTATGCTCTCGCGAAGTTATCGGTCTCAAAGATGTTTACGCATCGGCGATTTCACCCACTTTGAGCCCTATTTTTGGCCAATTCCAATGTTCCAGTCCACTAAAATCATAGCTATTTCGCTAGAACTCCATTTCTTCTATCGATTGAGTACAATAAACTGCCTATTTACCAATTTCAACTACCCAAAATAGTGGTCAGAAAATGACAATTTGGGCAATTTCACACAAATTTCAAACGATGCCAATTTCAAAATATTGTCCAGAATAAACAAGGCAGACATTCCTAGCACTAAAATAACATCTTCTCTGTTCATTAGTCACGTCTCCAGGCCCCTCTTACATTACTTTTGCTTTCCATTTTGAATTTTTATTCTCACAAAAAATAGAAGATTTACTGTTATGTATACAACTGCATCATTGTAAAAATGGTATAAATAATATCAGCGCACTTGTGCAAGAATATTAGACTCGCCAGTTGATGTGTATTGGACGCATGGTGTGATTTGTTTACTCTTGAACATCGGCGAAAATCGAACATTTTTGCTACTTTGAGCTCAATTTCAAGGTACTTGTCATTGTCAAACCAATCAAAATAATCTGTATTTCTGTAATATATCTTCCATTCTATCACATGAAACCAAGAAAACGAGAATACATCAATAAATACCATACGAAAATAGACTGCAAATTCTCTGTTTTAAACGAAAAAAACGGTCGGAGTTTTTTTTCTCATTATGCAGTGTGTGGTGCAGGATTTTTTTATACTGCGCATACTGACCACATAGACCCATTCTTTCATATGTAGGCCTACCAGCCATTTCCTGCTTAATTTGAAGCCACTAGAATTTACGCGTACTAGTACGGCACCAACCCTTGCTCGTAAAACGTACTAGTATGGCACCGACCCCGAAAGGGTTAAAGACACCCTAATGCATTAAAAAAAGAAATTTTTTTTTACATGAAATATAGATTTACATACACAGAAAACAATGAGACATGAAGAATAAAACAATAATAACATCACACTTACCTTTATTGAAGACTCTTGTTGATGTATGAATAAAATATGTCATTACGTATGTTAGGAATTGTGGCGGTGGCAGAGGAGTTTGTTTGGAGACAGAACAAGATAGTTCTTCAATATGACACTAATATCAACTCTACAGCTTATTTATCTATCACAATTCATCTAATATGACAAAACAAACAATATTAATAACATAGAAACATGACATATATGTACTCTAGAATGAATAAAATATGTCATTACGTATGTCACGAGTGGTGTTGTGTTGTTGTTGTTGGGTTTATAAAGGCCACTGAGAGCATAAGCCTTACATAGTGGTGGTGAAGGCGGCGGCAGAGGCGGCGGTGTTGTCAGTGGCCCTATATACCTCCAATAACATTGGAGGAGTTAGTTTCGTGCTGTCATTTTTCTATCGATTAATCGCTTAACTTACTTGCTACACTGTTAATGCTACACTTTATTGCTGGCTGGCGCTATAGCCTCTATCAACTTGTGCTGCTTTAGTATCGTACATATTGTAGAATCACTGAAGAAGGCTCATTCTCCCCTTTCTTTTCCTCCTCCACTTTGGTACTTTGCTACGAGTTATTTCTTGAATTCTATCGTGTTTCTCACCTTCTTTACCAAAGGGCTGGCACTAGGAGCTTTCTTTGGGCCCATGGTGGCTTATTTAGCAGTTGCAAGCACAAAAAAATGAATGGAATATTACGAAATGTATCATATGAATGCGTGGGGTGATGGTCACTCACTGATAAACAATGCCACATTGACTGTGAATGGTGTGGAATGGTGTGGAATGGTGTGTGGCGGCCACTCGTACATGTTCCGGATGAATGACTATTAGCGAGTCAAATGACGATCTGCGAGACAATAATTTGATGAAAAAGCGTTATGATTAGCGAAATTTACGAAATCCGATGCTTACGATATTCGGGGGTCCACTGTACAATAATACAAACACTTTACATTGTGTACAAGTTGTCTTCACGTTGGTACAGTAGAATAAATAAAGAGCAACACTCCCATTCTCATGTAACACCCTTTTTAGAAGAAATGACACTCTTGGTGAAGGCATACAAAAGGAATAATTTTCTACAGTTACCCCAAGTAATATTATTGTGTACACATTTTCTTTGGTGTTGAACTATAGAAAATGTTAATCTTTCCGACACACTGACAAGACGACTGGAAAAACATCTCATATTTATGTTAATTTATTCTACTGTTTAGTGTATTTATCATGTTTATATGTTACGTAACATGTTTATTAGTACAGTGGACCCCCAGATTACATCATTATTTCGTTCCAGAATGCTGTTCAAGTGCCGCTACCAAACGAATTTGTTCCCATAAGGAATAATGTAAATTTGATTAGTCCTTTTAGACCCCCAAAAATACACTTACAAAAGCACTTACAAAAATACACTTACATAATTGTTCGAGTTTGGAGCAGTACGTAATCCGGGGGTCCACTGTACAGTGGACCCCCGTGCATAAGCCTGTGGTAAAGGGCTGAGAGGGGAGAATGTGTCTTCTTAAGTGATTCAGTGATTCTATGATATGTTATGATACTAAAGCAGCAGGAGTTGATAAAGGCTATAGCACCAGCCAGCGATAAAGTGTAGCATTAACAGTGTAGCAAGTAAGTTAAGCGATTAAGCAATAGAAAAATGACGACACGAAACTTAACTCCTCCAATGTCGTTGGAGTTATATAGGGCGACTGACAACACCACCGTGTGTCTGGCGGCCATCACTATTTAAGGCCTATCTTTCAGTGGCCCTTATACACCCAACAATAAACACCACAACACCAGTTCTCTCATTCGTAATGATATTATATTCATTCTAGAGTATATGTCATGTTTCTATGTTATTAATATTGTTTATTATGTCATATTAGATGAATTGTGATAGATAAATAAGCCATAGAGCTTATATTAGTGTCATTTTGAAGAACTATCTTGTAATGTCCACAAACACACACCCCTGTTGCCGGCACAATTCCAAACATTCGCCAGAAACAGAACTCTCTGGAACACTTTTTTGAGCAACAGGGGTCCAGTGACTCTCAAGCTGGTCCTAGTGGCATTAAAAAACAAAGAAGGGAAATAATCCAGGAAGAGGACTTGGTACCTGAAGTGTTAATGGAAGGAGATTCCCCTTCCAAACACTAGCTACTACTCCTTCCTCTCCCCTCCTTCCATCTTCCACACATCAACAACTCTTCAATAAAGGTAAGTGTCAAGTTATTACTGTTTTATGTATGTTATATCTCATTCTTTTCTGTGTAATTTAACCCTTTGGGGTCGACAGGCCTCCTCAGGAAAGTGTTCCTGGGGTCGAAAATTTTTTGGAAAAAAAAAATTAAATTGTTTCTTATGAAATGATAGAGAATCTTTTTCTGATCATAACGCCACCAAAATTATGAAATTTGATCGAAAACTAACGGAATTATGGTTTCGCGAAGTTAGCGGTAGCCATGACACTTACGCATCGGCGATTTTGCCCACTTTGAGCCCTATTTTCAACAAATTCCAATGTTTCAGTCTTCTAAAATTATAGCTATTTCGCTAGAACTCCATTTCTTCTATCGAATGAGTACAAGAAACCGCCTATTTACCAATTTCATCTACCCAAAATAGTGGTCAGAAAATGGCAATTTTTCCAATTTCACACAAATTTCAAACGATGCCAATTTCAAAATAGGGTCCAGAGTAAACAAGGCAGACATTCCTGGCACTAAAATAACATGTTCTCTGTTCAATAGTCACATCTCCAGGCCTCTGTTCCATTACTTTTGCTTTTCATTTTGAATTTTTATTCTCACAAAAAATAGAAGATTTACTGTTATGTATACAACTGCATCATTGTAAAAATGGTATAAATAATATCAGAGCACTTGTGCATGAATATAAGACTCGCCAGTTGATGTGTATTGGAGGCATGGTGTGATTTGTTTACTCTTGAACATCGTCAAAAATCGAACATTTTCGCTACTTTGAGCTCAATTTCAAGGTACTTGATATTGTCATACCAATCAAAATCATCTCTATTTCTGTAATATATCTTCCATTCTATCAAATGAGACCAAGAAAACGAGAATACATCAATAAATACCATACGAAAATCGACTGCAAAGTCGCTGTTTTAATCGAAAAAAACGGTCAGAGTTTTTTTCTCATTATGCAGTGTGTACTGCAGGATTTTTTATACTGGCACACTGACCACACAGACCCATTCTTTCATATGTATGCCTACCAGACGTTTTCTGCTTAAATTGAGGCCGCTAGAATTTGGGCGTACTAGTACGGCACCAACCCCTGCTCGTAAAACGTACTAGTACGGCACCGACCCCCAAAGGGTTAATGTGGAAACAATATTTATTTTAATACTTTTGGGTGTCTGAAACGGATTAATTGAATTTCCATTATTTATTATGGGGAAAATAGATTCAGATTACATTATTTTCGATTTAAGTTAAGCCCTCTGGAACGGATTAATCACGTAATCCGGGGATCCACTGTATATAATTTTGAAAAAATATCATAGATGGATTACTGAAAATGTGTATATTAATGTAATACAGTAGACCATCATTTAGCACGAGTTTATGTTGCACGTTATGGGTATTGCACGATTGAAGACTTGCGGCACATTTTTATCTAACACGACGTAAAATTTATATTACACGGTTCGCGGGAAGGTAAAAAAAAATTGAGCCCACAGGTCCTTCACAAACCATCCCACTAACAGAATATTTGCCCAACCCAATTTTCAATGCTGCCCAAGCAATAAGCTTCGATAATTCTATTCACTCATGCGCAAGTCCCACTCAAATCAAATCGTGTGTGTGGGGAAGTACCCTGGCTGGTGTGTGGGGAAGTACCCTGGCTGGTGTGTGGGGAAGTACCCTGGCTGGTGTGTGGGGAAGTACCCTGGCTGGTGTGTGGGGAAGTACCCTGGCTGGTGTGTGGGGAAGTACCCTGGCTGGTGTGTGGGAAGTATCCTGGCTGGTGTGTGGGGAAGTACCCTGGCTGGTGTGTGGGGAAGTACCCTGGCTGGTGTGTGGGGAAGTACCCTGGCTGGTGTGTTGGGAAGTACCCTGGCTGGTGTGTGGGGAAGTACCCTGGCTAGTGTGTGGAGAAGTATCCTGGCTGGTGTGTGGGGAAGTACCCTGGATGGTGTGTGGGGAAGTACCCTGGCTGGTGTGTGGGGCAGGCTGGCTTTGTTTATGGGCTGACGCTGGGCCCACCCTCCAACCTTCATTATCTATGTCATATTTTTATTAATTTGGGCGTCTTTATCATGCTGCTACGTTATTTATGTTATACCTAACATTATTCTGGAATAAATATGATAGGTAGATAACTTATTGATACAGTAATAATAAGTATTATTATACAATATTTTAGTGCAGTGAGCTCAGACCTCCACACACCATGGTGGTCCATGAGTAACTAACGCTGAGAGACTGCTAGCGCCGTCTCCCTCACAGCCCCGCCTACCCTTCAATACCTCTATTTAATATCAGTTTTTATTAATTTGTGCATCTTTATCATGCTTCTACGATATTTATGATATACCTAATATTATTCTGGAATAAATATGATAGGTAGATAACCTTTATTGATAATAATAGTATTATTTTACAATACTTTATAGTGCCGTGAGTTAACATATCCTCACGCCATGATGGTCCATGAGCAACTGAGAGACTGCTCCATCTTCTCCCTCTTAGCCCCACCCACACTTCAATACCTATATGTCAGTTTTTATTAATTTATGCATCTTTATCATGCTTCTACATTATTTATGTTATACCTAATATTATCCTAGAATAAATATGATAGGTAGATATTATTTATTGATAGTAATAGTATAATTATACAATAACAAATCTAGAAGCAGTGCTTTGAAACTGGGTTTAGACCAGCTGATGATGTCTTACCGTCAGCTGTATAATGTAGTACTGCAGGGTAAAAGAACCCAGAGATGTATTATAGCATTTATGCACACTCCAATACAACCATCGACTTTAGTACCAGAACCTCTACCATCCACTTCTGCCGACAACCAACAACCATCCACCTCAGCCCAGTAGGGCCACACCATCCATATCCACTCTCTTCACAACCATCCACAAACATCATTACCCACAATTTAAGGTAAGAAATGCTATTATTTTTATTGCATTTGTAGTCTTAAGCAGTAATATATCACGACAATGAACTACAATTACATATTCACCTTCAATTTTTGCAAGAGCTGTTGGTCTAAAAAAAACTTGTTTGGCTTTTTTGGGACTCCCATGAACGTAACCCTATTTTTCCCATAAGTTCTATTAATTATCTAACACGATTTTACCTAATACGACGTTTTCAGGAACGTAACTACCGTGCTAAATGACGGTCTACTGTGTATGACATTTAATGCGCCTCAATGATTATTATTGAGTATTATTATTATTATCATTATTAATGTGGTGTCCTTGAGACATAAGACACTCTTACTGATTTTAATGTGTACCTGCATTACTTAGGTACAGGTACACAAGTATAATTATCAGAGTACAGTGGAACCCCGAGTTTCATACGCCCTGAGTATCATACTTTTCGAGTTTAGAACCGTTTTTTCAGCTAAATTTTGTCCCGAGTTTCGCACTGTGCCCTGTGTTTCATACTGCGTACCAGACCTGTCCGCCTGCCTGCGCCTGCTCACCTCCCCACGCAGCTGTCGTGAGTCAGTCTGGCTTAGTTTTCCTCGAGTGAACATTACATTATATACTAGGCATTTAGAGTGCCCTAGAGCGATAAAATGCATATACAGTACACTCATTACTTACCTTAAAATATTTGTAGTCTTAATATAGGGTGCAAGGTGAATAGTAAGGTAGGTAGGTATCAAAGTGTGGTAGGTATGTAACCCCATCTGGCTACCCCACCCACACATTATATACTAGGCATTTAAAGTGCCCTAGAGCAATAAAATGCATATACAGTACACTCATTACTTACCTTAAAATATTTGTAGTCTTAATGTAGAGTGAGAGGTGAGTAAACAAGATGAGTACATGAGAGTGTAGAAGGTTTGCGAGTTTTGTAAACAAACCAGTTGTTGTAGATGAATGGTTCAGAGAACCGACAAGTTATAAATTAGACACATATGCAACACTTGGGTATCTTTATTGAGGAAACGTTTCGCCACACAGTGGCTTTGAAACGTTTCCTCAATAGAGATACCCAAGTGTTGCATATGTGTCTAATTTATAACTTGTCGGTTCTCTGAACCATTCATCTACATCCTGTCTGACACAGCAACAGCTTGGGATCTTGATACAAACGAATTCTTCAACACTTGTCCAACCTTTGGACGAAGACCTACTTCGAATAGTGGATGGTACCACTATGACCCCGCCTCCTCCTGCTTCACCTCACCTGATTACAGCATATAAGCCACCTCTACGGCCTTGTGCTGCACTTCTAACAAGATTGATGGACTGAACACATCGACTCCAGGCCGAGAGACTGATTACCTCAAACTCCTCCTCTCCTTACACCTTTCTACTTTGTAATGGACTGATGAAGCCACTGTGTGGCGAAACGTTTCCTCAATAAAGATACCCAAGTGTTATATATGTGTCTAATTTATAAACCAGTTGTTGTTGTTGTTGTTACCAGCCCAGACACGAATGGTTTTTGTTCACTCCGTGAAGCCGACTGGTAAAACATCTCATATTTATGTTAATTTATATGGTTATATGTTACGTAGTGTGTTTATTATATAATTTTGAAAAAAATATCATAGATGGATTAAGCAAAATGTCTATATTAACCTTTTAAATGCCTCAGAGTGATTATTATTGTGTTATTATTATCATTATTAATGTGCCTCAGAATGATTATTATTGTATTACAGTGGTCCCTCGGTTTTCGCCGAAAATTCGTTCCAGAATGCTGCTCAAGTGCCATTACCGAACGAATTTACTTCCTTAAGAAATAATGTCACGTAGGTTAGTCTATTTCAGACCCCCAAAAATACACTTGCAACAGCACTTACGAAAATACACTTACATAAATGTTCGAGTTTGGAGATGCACGAAAACCGAGGGACCACTGTATTATCATTGTTAATATGGCATCTTCAAGACTAATAACACACTCTTAGTGATTTTAATGTGTTCCTGCATGCCAGTACAGGCGCAAGTTGTGGAGTTTAAAGCAATTAAGTTCAGTGACAAAGTGTAGCATTAAGTGTAGCATTAAGAGTGTAGCAATTAAGCGATTAAGCGATAGAAAAAGGACGAAACAAAATAAACTCCTGACAGCATAAGCCGCTCTGCCTATCTTCTGCAAGGTATGTAAATGATGTACAGTGGACCCCCAAGTATCGGCCGTAATCCATTCCAGGAGCTAGGCCTTAACTCGACTGGCCGAAAGTCGAACTAATATTTCCCATAAGAAATAATGTAAATACAATTAATCCGTTCCACCCAAAAATATTCACAAAAAATAAATTTTTTTAAGAATAAATACTATAGTTTTACATACAGAAAACAATGAGAAATAAATATAAAGCACTAATTTTAATGGATAAATGAACATTTAAATCAGTTTTACCTTTATTGAAGACTCTTGTTGGCATATGAGACAGGCAGGAGAGTTTGTTTGGTTGTTTGGAAGCAGGACAAGATAGTCCTTCAATATGACACTAATATAAACTCTACAGCTTATTTAACTATCATAATTCATCTTTTTTCTTTCTTTCCACACGTTGGCCGTTCCCCACCGAGGCAGGGTGGCCCAAAAGGAAAAACCAAAGTTTCTCCTTTTGCATTTAGTAATATATACAGGAGAAGGAGTTACTAGCCCCTTGCTCCTGGCATTTTAGTCGCCTCTTACGACACGCATGGCTTACGGAGGAAGAATTCTGTTCCACTTCCCCATCTAATATGACATAATAAACAATATTAATAACATAGAAACATGATATATACTCTATAATGAATAAAATATGACATATGTCTCTCTCCTTAACCGACAGTGTTGCTGTGTTGTTTGTTGTTGGGTGTATAAGGACCACTGAAAGATAAGCCTTACATAGTGGTGGTCATGGCCGCCAGACATGGCGGTGTTGTCAGTTGCCCTATATAACTTCAACAACATTGGAGGAGTCAGTTTCGTGCTGTACTTTCCCTATCGATTAATTGCTTAACTTACTTGCTACACGGTTAATGCTACACTTTATCGCTGGCTGGTGCTATAGCCTTTATCGACTCGTGCTGCTTTAGTATCATACATATCGTAGAATCACTGAAGAAGGCACATTCACCCCTCCCTCTTCCTCCTCCACTTTAGTACTTTGCTATAATTTCTTTCTTCAATTCTATCGTGTTTGTCACTTTCTTTACCAAAGGGCTGTGGCTGCCCTTTGGGCCCATGGTGGCTTATTTCACAGTAACAATCAATAAACAAGCACTAAACACAATGAATTTACAGTGGGCCCTTGAAAATCGTCCATAATCCGTTCCTGAGAGTCCGCCTATTTTCAAAATGGACGACTTGCAAAACCATTTTCCCCATAAGAAATAATGTAAATCAAATTAATCCGTTCCAGACACCCAAAAGTATTTAAAAAAAAATTTTTTTTACATGAAATGTGCATTTATCTACACAGAAAACAATGAGATATATAGTATAAAACAGTAATAAGTTGACACTTACCTTTATTGAAGAGTTGTTGATGTGTGGAAGAAGGAAGGAGGGGAGAGGAGGGTGGTGTTGCTAGTGTTTGGAAGGGGAATCCCCTTCCATTAACACTTCAGGTACCAAGTCCTTGCCTTCCTGCAACACTCCCTGCATCCCTGCTACACTTCCTGCATCCCTGCTACACTCCCTGCATCCCTGCTACACTCCCTGCATCCCTGCTACACTCCATGCATCCCTGCTACACTCCCTGCATCCCTGCTACACTCCCTGCATCCCTGCTACACTCCCTGCATCCCTGCTATACTCCCTGCATCCCTGCTACACTCCCTGCATCCCTGCTACACTCCCTGCATCCCTGCTACACTCCCTGCATCCCTGCTACACTCTACCACAGGGCTGGCAGTAGGAGCTTTCTTTGGGCCCATGGTGGCTTATTTAGCAGTTGCAAGCACTAAAAACAATGGAATAATGACAAAATGTATGGTATGAATGCGTGGGTGGCGATCACTCGCTGGTAAACAATGGCACACTGACACTCAATGTGGTGTTTATGTGCCCAGGCGGCTGAGAGGCCACGCAGACGCGTTTCGGACGACCGCCTATTTTTAAGCCAACGGACTAATATCAAGCCAATATTTTGCTGAAAAAAGTGGCCTATTTTCAAATTCGCCTATATTCAAGGGAGCCTATTTTCAAGGGTCCACTGTATTGTGAAATGTTTGGATGAGCACGCCAGGTAATGTTCACTCAATGGTAAACAAAGCTAGACTGGCTCACGACGTCTGCGCGGAGTGGCATGCAAGCGCGGGCAGGCGAACAGGTCTGGTATGCCGGCCAAAACACAGGGAAATGGCCAATAGTCGGGCCAAAATTGGGCCGAAAAAAGCGACCGAGACATGAGTCGGCCGATACTCAGGGTAGCCGATACTCGGGGGTCCACTGTATGTACACCAGTTTTTCTTTTTTGAGCCACCCTGCCTTGGTGGAAATCGGCCGATGTGTTAAAAAAAAAAAAAAACACCAGTTCATTTGTACATTATGGTTTTCTTATCAAAGAAGTGGTCTAGTACAGTTAGCATTACAAACTCCGTTTTCTCTTATACTAACATGTCTGAAGGAGGAAAGAATGGGAAGACGTTTTCATAGCTGGAACAAGAATGCCTGCGACCACCGTCCTCCCCCGCCATCACATGCACAATGACATACATATTTTATTGATTCTAGTGTATATCAGGTTTTTATGTTATTTATATTGTTTATTATGTCATATTAGATGAATTATGATAGATAAATAAGCCATAGAGTTGATAATACCATCATATTAAAGTACTATTTTGTCATGCCTCCTGACAGCAGGAACGGATTAATTGGATTTACATTATTTCTTATAGGAAATATTGCTTCGACTTTAGGACGTTTCGACTTTAGGACTAGCTCCTAGAACGGATTAAATTCGAAACTCGAGGTACCACTGTACAGTGGACCCCGACTAACGAACACCCCGGAAATCGTACAATTATGTAAGTATAATATTGTAAGTGCTTGTGGAAGTGTATTTTTGGGGGTCTGAAATAGACTAACCTACGTGACATTATTTCTTAAGGAAGTAAATTTGTTCGGTAATGGCACTTGAGCAGGCTTCTGGGATGAAGTTTTTTCGTTAGCCGGGGGTCCACTGTATATAGTGGTCCCTCGGTTTTCGCCAAAAATTCGTTCCAGAATGCTACTCAAGTGCCATTACCGAACGAATTTACTTCCTTAAGAAATAATGTCACGTAGGTTAGTCTATTTCAGACCCCCAAAAATACACTTGCAACAGCACTTACGAAAATACACTTACATAAATGTTCGAGTTTGGAGATGCACGAAAACCGAGGGACCACTGTATATAAAATATAAAATAACTTTAAAACACTTGAAATTTAGGAGTTTCCAGACACAATGAAGAGACGCGGTGCTCACGGAGCTAACAGAGAATGCAAACAAACCGGGTGGGGCGCAGTGACCGTATTAGATAGTCAGGTGGGGGGAGCTGTATAGCGAGTTTTGGTCATAATTTGAAATGTCCGTATTAGCAGAACGCCATAAAGTGAAACACCATAAAGTAGGGCCCTACTGTATAATGGAAGAATGTGCCAAATACAGTGGACCTCCGAGTTTCGTAAACCCCGGAAATCGTACATTTATGTAAGTATAATATTATAAGTGCTTGTGGAAAAGTATTTTTGGGGGTCTGAAATAGACTAACCTACGTGACATTTTTTCTTAAGGGGGTAAATTCGTTCGGTAATGGCACTTGAGCAGACTTCAGGAGTGAAGTTTTTACGAAACTCGGGGGTCCACTGTAATGTTATAGCAGAGATAACATCAGGAGGCAGTGTAATACAGTGGACCCCCGCCTAACGAGCACCCCGGAAATCGTACAATTATGTAAGTATAATATTGCAAGTGCTTGTGGAAGTGTATTTTTGGGGGTCTGAAATAGACTAACCTACGTGACATTATTTCTTAAGGAAGTAAATTCGTTCGGTAATGGCACTTGAGCAGGCTTCTGGAATGAATTTTGCTCGTTAGGCGGGAGTCCACTGTAATGTTATAACAGACATAATACCAGAGGCAATGTAATGATGCTATAATAGACATAACACCAGGAAGCAGTGTAATGTTATAACAGACATAACACCACAAAGCAGTGTAATAATGTTATTACAAAGATAACACCAGGAGTCAGTGTAATAATGTTATAACAGACATAACACCAGGAAGCAGTGAAATGTTATAACAAAGATAACACCAGGAGGAGTGTATTAATGTTATAACACAGACAACACCAGGAGGCAGTGTAATAATGTAACACCAGGAGGCAGTGTAATAATGTTGCAACACCAGGAGGCAGTGTAATAACACAGGTAACACCAGGAGGCAGTGTAATAACACAGATAATACCAGGAGGCAGTGTAATAACACAGATAACACCAGGAGGCAGTGTAATAACACAAATAACACCAGAAGGCAGTGTAATAACACAGATAACACCAGGAGGCAGTGTAATAACACAAATGACACCAGGAAACAGTGTATTAACACAAATAACACCAGGAGGCAGTGTAATAACACAGATAATACTAGGAGGCAGTGTAATAACACAGATAACACCAGGAGGCAGTGTAATAACACAAATAACACCAGGAGGCAGTGTAATAACTCAGATAACACCAGGAGGCAGTGTAATAACACAAATAACACCAGGAAACAGTGTAATAAAAAATAACACCAGGAGGCAGTGTAATAACACAGATAACACCAGGAGGCAGTGTAAGAACACAGATAACACCAAGAGGCAGTGCATTAAAAGCTTCCCAAACCTCTAATTGGTCACAAGTGGTGTATAAATTTTTAGTGAGAAGCATCAGAAATTATTATGAGCAGGTGGGTAAGAGAGCCTTTCCATGGCACAGTTGTACCGGCTAGTATGTGTGTGTCTAGTACCTGCTACTAGTATGTGTGTGTCTAGTACCTGCTACCAGTATGTGTGTGCCTAGTTCCTGCTACCAGTATGTGTGTCTAGTACCTGCTACTAGTATGTGTGTGTCTAGTACCTGCTACTAGTATGTGTGTGTCTAGCACCTGCTACCAGTATGTGTGTGTCTAGTACCTGCTACCAGTATGTGTGTGCCTAGTTCCTGCTACCAGTATGTGTGTCTAGTACCTGCTACTAGTATGTGTGTGTCTAGTACCTGCTACTAGTATGTGTGTATCTAGTACCTGCTACCATTATGTGTGTGTCTAGTACCTGCTACCAGTATGTGTGTGCCTAGTTCCTGCTACCAGTATGTGTGTCTAGTACCTGCTACTAGTATGTGTGTGTCTAGTACCTGCTACTAGTATGTGTATGTCTAGTACCTGCTACTAGTATGTGTGTGTCTAGTACCTGCTACCAGTATGTGTGTGTCTAGTACATGCTACTAGTATGTGTGTGTCTAGTACCTGCTACTAGTATGTGTGTCTAGTACCTGCTACTAGTAGAGTATACATTGAGATTATTGCTTAACTTTAAGATTGGCAATACAGGCTCTCCTCATTTAGCGAAGTACTTGTTTACCGACGCCTCGGACTTACGACGGGCTCTCTGACTAGTATGCATACCTAAATAATGTATATTGGAGCTGATTTCCTCTATTCTGTTTATTACAATATACAGTTCACTACTGTATAAACATTTAAAATTAGTATACAGTAGGACGTCATTTAGCACGAGATTATGTTACACGTTACCGGTATTGCACGATTTAAGTTTTGCGACACATTATCATCTTACACGACGTAAAGATGATATTACACGGTTCAGCAGGAGGGGAAAAAATTTTAGCGCGCGGTCGCCCGCGGTGGGTTAAACCATTGAGTCAGTGGGGGAGTCCTTGTGCCATCCCCCGCCACCCTCACCCACCCACGCATCCCTCCCAGCGTTCAGTTTGGTTCGTACACGTGCAGGACGATAAGTATCGGGAAGCTCGCTGTGTTTATTTACATTCATTTCCTGATTTTCATTGCATTTTGATAAATATACCATCGACTTCAGCACCAGAACCTCTACCATCCACTTCTACCGACAACCAACAAGCATCCACCTCAGCCCAGTAGGGCCACACCATCCATATCCACTCTTCACTACCATCCACAAACATCATTACCCACAATTTAAGGTAAGAAATACTATTATTTCTATTGCATTTGTAGTCTTAAGCAGTAATAGATCATGACAATGCACTACAATTACATATCCACCTCAGCTCAGTAGGGCCACACCATCCATATCCACTCTTCACTACCATCCACAAACATCATTACCCACAATTTAAGGTAAGAAATACTATTATTTCTATTGCATTTGTAGTCTTAAGCAGTAATAGATCATGACAATGAACTAAAATTACATATTCGCCTTCAATTTTTGCAAGATATGTTGGTCTAAAAAAACTTGTTTGGCTTTTTGGGGACTCTCAAACACGTAACCCTATTTTTCCCATAAGTTCTGTTAATCATTTAAGACGAAATTATCTAACACGACTTTTTCAGGAACGTATCTATCGTGCTAAATGACGTCCTACTGTACTAAAAATTTTATAAATGGTGCAAAGGTGACATTAAAACAATACCAAAGATGGTTGACACAAACCCACTACCATTATAGTATGCTCCTTGCTTAGCGATGAATTCACTTAACAACGCGGTCTTAGGAGAGGCTGTTATTTAACCCTTTGACTGTCGCAACCCCTAATCCTGAGGTGTCTCCTGTTGTCGCAAAATTTTCGAAAAAAAAAAAAAATATTTTTCTTATGAAATGAGAGAGGATCTTTTCCCGATGGTAATGACATCAAAAGTATGAAATTTGATGGAAAACTTACAGAAATACGCTCTTGCAAAGTTAGTGATCTCGGCTATATATACGCATCGGCAATTTCGCCGACATTGAACCCTATTTTCGGCCAATTCTATTGTTCCAGTCGACCAAACTCATAGCTATTTCTTTAGAACTCCATTTGTTCTATCGATTGAGTACAAGAAACCACCAATTTACTGATTTCAACTACCCAATAAAGTGGTCAGAAATTGGCAATTTGGCCAATTTCATGCAAAATAAAATAGTTGTCAATTTCAAAATGGGGTCCAAAATAAACAATGCAGACATTCCTGGCACTAAAATAAGATGTTATCTGTTCATTAGTCATGTCTTTAGGCCCCTCTTATATTACTCTTGCTTTCTCTTTTGATTTTTTATTCACACAAAAAATAGAAGATTTACCGTTATGCAGACTATTGCATTATTGTAAAAATGGTATAAATAATATCAGTGCACTTGTGAAAAAATATTAGACTCACTAGTTGATGTGTATTGGACGCGTGGCGTGATTTGTTTACTCTTGAACATTGGCAAAAATCGAACTTTCCCCTACTTTGAGCTCAATTTCAAGGTCGTTTTCATCATGAAACTAATCAAAATCATCTCTATTTCTGTAGTATGTTTTCCATTCTATCAAATGAGACCACGAAAAAGAGAATACAGCTATAAATACTATACAAAAATACACCTCAAAGTCGGCCTTTTAATCCAAAAACACTGTCTGTTTTTTTTTCTCATGCACTGCATGCTGCAGGACTTTTTTTATACAGCGCACACTGACCACACAGGCCCATTCTCTCATATGTGGGCCTACCAGCTTTCTCCCACTTGATTTGAAGCTGCTAGAATTTTTGAGTACACGTATATATACGTCCGAAACAGTGGTTCGTAAGATGTATATATACGACCAAAACAGTCAAAGGGTTAAAATGTAAAAATACATGTTTGGCTGGTAATATGTGACTAACCTGTGCTGTACTGTACTATACTGTACTCTACTCTACTGTACTCTATTCTACTGTACTGTACTCTACTGTACTGTGCCATACTGTACTGTACTCTACTGTACTGTGCCATACTGTACTGTACTCTACTGTACCATACTGTACTGTACTCTACTGTACTGTACCATACTGTACTGTACCTTACTGTACTGTGCCATACTGTACTGTACTCTACTGTACTGTGCCATACTGTACTGTACTCTACTGTACTGTGCCATACTGTACTGTACTCTATTGTACTGTACTCTATTGTACTGTACTAGTATACTGAACTGTACTATGCTGTACTATACTATACTGTACTGTCCTACACTGTACTGTAATATACTGTACTATACTGTACTGTCCTATACTGTACTGTACTGTACTATACTGTACTGTCCTATACTATACTGTACTATACTGTACCATACTCTACTGTACTATACTGTACCATACTCTACTGTACTATACTGTACCATACTCTACTGTACTATACTGTACCATACTCTACTGTACTATACTGTACCATACTCTACTGTACTATACTGTACCATACTCTACTGTACTATACTGTACCATACTCTACTGTACTATACTGTACCATACTCTACTGTACTATACTGTACTGTCCTATACTGTACTGTCCTATACTGTACTGTACTCTACTGTACTGTGCCATACTTTACTGTACTCTACTGTACTGTGCCATACTGTACTGTACTCTACTGTACTGTGCCATACTGTACTGTAATCTACTGTACTGTGCCATACTGTACTGTACTGTACTGTGCCATACTGTACTGTACTCTATTGTACTGTACTAGTATACTGAACTGTACTATGCTGTACTATACTATACTGTACTGTCCTACACTGTACTGTCCTATACTGCACTGTACTATACTGTACTATACTGTACTGTCCTATACTGTACTGTAGTATACTGTACTATACTGTACTGTCCTATACTGTACTATACTGTACTATACTGTACTGTCCTATACTATACTGTACTATACTGTACCATACTCTACTGTACTATACTGTACCATACTCTACTGTACTATACTGTACTATCCTATACTGTACTGTCCTATACTGTACTGTACTAAACTGTACTATACTATACTGTACCATACTCTACTGTACTGTACTATACTGAACTGTACTATACTGAACTGTACTATACTGTACTGTACTATACTGCACTGTACTGTACTAAACTGTACTGTATTATACTGTACTGTCCTATACTGTACTGTCCTATACTGTACTGTCCTATACTGTACTGTCCTATACTGTACTGTACTATACTGTACTAAACTGTACTATACTGTACTGTACTATACTGTACTATACTGTCCTGTACTATACTGCCCTATACTGTACTGTCCTATACTGCACTGTACTATACTGTACTGTACTGGCCTATACTGTACTAGCCTATACTGTATTAGCGTATACTGTACTAGCCTATACTGTACTAGCCTATACTGTACTGTACTGGCTTATACTGTACCGTACTAATCTATACTGTACTGGACAGTACAGAATAGGACTTACGCGACGGTCTAGAGTTTTGAGAATAGGACTGTACATAATAGGACAGTTCAGTATAGTACAGTACAGTATAGTACAGTACAGTATAGGACAGTACAGTATAGTACAGTACTAATCTATACTGTACTAGTACTGTACTAATCTATACTGTACTAGTCTATACTGTACTAGTCTATACTGTACTGTACTAATCTATACAGTCATACCTCGTGTTATGATGCTGTCATCTTACGTTATTTTCGAGTAACGATATTTATAACGTAAAAAAAATGATTACGAGTAACGATGTTTGCTTCGTGTAACGACATTCGTACCGGACGTGTCCGCGTGGCGCCCAGCTGAGCGCACACTCCAGGGAGCGTCAGTGTGCTATTGTTTACAAGCGAGAGCGACCACCCACCCACACCCACGCATTCATACCAGTATATTGTCATTATTCCACTGTTTTTAGTGCTTGCAACTGCTAAATAAGCTACCATGGGTCCAAGGAAAGATCCTAGTGGTAAACCTGTGGCAAAGAGGAACAGAAATACATGTTTTAAAGAATCGCCAGACACAGAGCTCCCTGGACAAATTTATTGTTAGAAAGAGGTCCAGTGACTCTCAAGCTGGTCCTAGTGGCATTAAAAGAAAAAGGGAAGTAACCCCAGAAAAGAACTTTTTACCTGCAGTGTTAATGGAAGGGGATTCCCCTTCCAAACACTAGCATACTACTCCACCTTCTCCCCTCCTTCCGTCCTCCACACATCAACAACTCTTCAATAAATGTAAGTGACATGTTATTGTACAATATTTACATGTGTATTTAGGTATTCTTCATTAAATTGTGTATTATTTAATGTCAAAAAGTTCTAAAAAATATTTTATTTAACTACTTTTGGAAGTCTTGGACGGATTAAATTTATTTCCATTATTTCTTATGGGGAAAATTGATTCGAGTAACGATTGTTTCGCCTTAAGATATGCTCTCTCTGACGGATTAATATCGTAAGTCGAGGTACCACTGTACTTGGAAAGGGTTTTGGGGGATAACACCCTGGTGGCCCAGTCTGTGACCAGGCCTCATGGTGGATCAGGACCTGATCAACCAGGCTGTTACTGTTGGCTTCACGCAACCCAACGTACGAACCACAGCCCGGTTGGTCAGGTACTGACTTTAGGTGTCTGTCCAGTGCCTTCTTGAAGACAGCCAGGGGTCTATTGGTAATCCCTCTTATGTATGCTGGGAGGCAGTTGAACAGTCTTGGGCCCCTGACACTTATTGTGTTCTCTTATTGTGCTAGTGGCACCCCTGCTTTTCATTGGGGGGATGTTGCATCGTCTGCCGAGTCTTTTCCTTTCATAGGGAGTGATTTTAATGTGCAAGTTTGGTACTAATCCCTCTAGGATTTTCCAAGTGTATATGATCATGTAACTTTCCTGCCTGCATTCTAGGGAGTACAGGTTTAGGAACTTCAAGCGTTCCCAGTAATTGAGGTGTTTTATCGCAGTTATGTGTGCCGTGAAGGTTCTCTGTACATTTTCTAGGTCAGCAATTTCACCTGCCTTGAAAGATGCTGTTAGTGTGCAGCAATATTCCAGCCTAGATAGAACAAGCGACCTGAAGCGTGTCATCATGGGCTTGGCATCCCTAGTTATGAAGGTTCTCATTATCCATCCTGTCATTTTTCTAGCAGATTGATATAATGTTATGGTCTATACTGTACTGTACTAATCTATACTGTACTAGTCTATACTGTACTAGCCTATACTGTACTAGCCTATACTGTACTAGTCTATACTGTACTAGTCTATACTGTACTGTACTAGCCTATACTGTACTAGCCTATACTGTACTAGTCTATACTGTACTAGTCTATACTGTACTGTACTAGCCTATACTGTACTGTACTAGCCTATACTAGTCTATACTGTACTATACTATACTGTATTGTACTAGTCTATACTGTAATGTACTAGAATATACTGTACTGTTCTATACTGTGCTAGACTATACTGTACAAGCCTATACTGTACTGTACAAGCCTATACTGTACAAGCCTATACTGAACTTCAATTTAACCCTTTCAGGGTCCGTGCCGTAGTTCTACGTCATGAGCTCAGCTCACTCAGATAAACTTTGAGCGGCAAATCTGGGCTTAGATATGAGAGAATACATCTATGTGGTAAGTGTGCACCACATAAAACAAATCCTGCAGCACACAGTGCATAATGAGAGAGAAAAAACTGAAACCGCAATTTTTTATTAAAACAGCGACTTTGCAGTGTTTTTTCATATACTTTTTGTATACTTTTTCGTATACTTAGTTACGTTTTTAGTCTTTACAAATGAATTCCATTTTGATTTTTTATTCACATAATGAATTTTTATTCAAACCAAAAAATGGAAGATTTACTGTTATGCAATATTGTAATAATTGTACAAATAATATCACCACAATTGTGAATGTATATCAGACCCACCAGCTGGTGCGTATTAGATGTGTGAGGTCATTTGTTTACTCTTGAACATCGGCAAAAAATTAACATTTCCGCTACTTTGAGCTCAGTTTCAAGCCATTTCCAGTACTAAAACCAATCAAAATCATCTCTATTTCTGTAATATATCTTCCATTCTATCAAATGAGACCAAGAAATTGCAAATACAACTATAAAAAGTATACGAAAAACACTGCTAAGTCGGTTTTAATCGAAAATTATGGTCTCAGTTTTTTTTCTCTCATTATGCAATGTGTGCTGCAGGATTTGTTTTATGTGGTGCACACTTACCACATAGATGTATTCTCTCATATCTAAGCCCAAATTTACCACTCATAGCTTATCCGAGTGAGCTGAGCTCATGGCGTAGAACTACGGTTTGGACCCTCAACTCAAAGCCATAGAACTACGACACGGACCCTGAAAGGGTTAACAACCTGCAAAATACTCTCAACTTCTCCCAATGTTATATCCTCAAATTGTTAATTTGAGTAAACTTGCTGTCTGCTATAATTAAAAACAGATGTACAATCAAACAAACTATGATAAATTTCTCTAGTAGTATTAAGTAGTCTGCCCATAATGCCATGGCATGATAGTGGATCTCTTTGCACTGCAACTCATTATTGTAATTATATAATCTCAATGTAAACTGCAACTCATTATTGTAATTATATAATCTCAATGTAAACTTGCAAGGAAATAAAAATTTGAATTTAAATTTGAATACTGTACCATACTAGCCTATACTGTACAATACTAGCCTATACTGTAGCATACTAGCCTATACTGTACCATACTAGCCTATACTGTACCATACTAGCCTATACTGCACCATACTAGCCTATACTATGCCATACTGGAGTAATATTAAGATATTAAAGAAACACAGTAATAATCATTCATATACGTATAGAGAGATGTTAGGTGAGAGTAGTCCAGGACACAGTTGAGGGGATACAAGGTGACACAGGGACTATCTCAAGACATCACACAAGAAAGACGACACATACAAACACAACGTGACACATACGGTGCCCCATGGCCTGGTGGCAAAAGCTCTCACTTCACACGGTGAGTGTCCGGGTTTGATTCCCAGCAGAAATACGAAGGGAGGCACTCGTCAATGAAATTGCAAATATCGAACTTAAGCTGAAGGAATCTTACAGGAGACAAGAATCACAGGAAGAACTAAAAGCCAAAAGGAAATTGAAAAAAAAAAAATACTTTTTCTCTTATGCCATCCAGTACTGGGTCCCTGCTTAGGCGGGATGGGACATACACAGATGACAGCCAAGAAATGAGCGAGATATTAAAGTCCTAATACGAATCAGTGTTCAGTGAGCCGCTGCCCAGACTAAGGGTCGACAATCCAAATAAATTCTTTATGAACAAAACCCAAAATTTGGTCATCTCAAAAATCTTGAATATTATCCTAACTCCACAAGACTTTGAAAAGGCAATAAATGACATGCCCATGCACTCTGCCCCAGGCACAGACTCATGGAACTTCATGTTCATCAAGAATTGCAAGAAGCCCCTATCACATGCCTTCAGCATTCTATGGAGAGGGAGCATGGACACAGGGGTCATCCACACACACTAAAAACAACAGACATAGCCCCCCTCCACAAAGGTGGCAGTAAAGCAATTGCAAAGAACTACAGACCAATAGCACTAACATCAAATATAAAAATCTTTGAGAGGATTCTAAGAAGCACGATCGCCAACCACCTAGATACCCATCAACTACACAACCCAGGGCAACACGGGTTTAGAGCAGGTCGCTCCTGCCTGTCCCAGCTACTGGACCACTATGATAAGGTCCTGGATGCTGTTGAGGATAAACAAAATACAGATGTAGTATACAGGTCTCCCTCCACATTCGTGAATTCCACTTTCACGGGCTTCAAACATTCGCGAATTTCCAACCGCCCAATCATGTTTATTTTTTTTTTTTATTAACACATCAGCCGATTCCCACCAAGGCAGGGTGGCCCGAAAAGGAAAAACTTTCATCATCATTCACTCCATCACTGTCATGTCAGAGGGGTGCTTTACACTACAGTTATAAAACTGCAACATTAACACCCCTCCTTCAGAGTGCAGACACTGTACTTCCCATCTCCAGGACTCAAGTCCGGCCTGCCGGTTTCCCTGAATCCCTTCATAAATGTTACTTTGCTCACACTCCAACAGCACGTCAAGTATTAAAAACCATTTGTCTCCATTCACTCCTATCAAATATGCTCACACATGCTTGCTGGAAGTCCAAGCCCCTCGCACACAAAAATTCCTTTACCCCATCCATCCAACCTTTCCTAGGCCGACCCCTACCCGGCCTTCCCTCCACTACAGATTTATACACTCTCGAAGTTATTCTATCTCGTTCCATTCTCTCTACATGTCCGAACCACCTCAACAACCCCTCCTCAGCTCTCTGGATAATAGTTTTGGTAATCCCGCACCTCCTCCTAATTTCCAAACTCCGAATTCTCTGCATTATATTCACACCACACATTGACCTCAGACATGACATCTCCACTGCCTCCAGCCTTCTCCTCGTTGCAACATTCATCACCCATGCTTCACACCCATATAAGAGTGTTGGTATAACTATACTCTCATACATTCCCTTCTTTACTTCCATGGACAAAGTTCTTTGTCTCCACAGACTCGAAGTGCTCCACTCACCCTTTTTCCCTCATCAATTCTATGATTCACCTCATCCTTCATAGACCCATCTGCTGACATGTCCACTCCCAAATATCTGAATACATTCACCTCCTCCATACTCTCTCCCTCCAATCTGATATCCAATCTTTCATCACCTAATCTTTTTATTATCCTCATCACCTTACTCTTTCCTATATTCACTTTCAATTTTCTTCTTTTACACACCCTACCAAATTCATCCACCAACCTCTGCAACTTCTCTTCAGAATCTCCCAAAAGCACAGTGTCATCAGCAAAAACAACTGTGACAACTCCACTTTGTATTTAATTCTTTATCTTTTAACCCCACACCTCTTGCCAAGACCCTCGCATTCACTTCTCTTACAACCCCATCTATAAATATATTGAACAACCACGGTGACATCACACATCCTTGTCTAAGGCCCACTTTTACTGGGAAATAGTGGGCCTCCCTCCTACACACTCTAACTTGAGCCTCACTATCCTCATAAAAACTCTTCACTGCTTTCAGTAACCTACCTCCTATTCCATACACCTGCAACATCTGCCACATTGCCCCCCTATCCACCCTATCATACGCCTTTTCCAAATCCATAAATGCCACAAAAACCTCTTTACCCTTATCCAAATACTGTTCACCTATATGTTTCACTGTAAACACTTGGTCTACACACCCCCTATCTTTCCTAAAGCCCCCTTGTTCATCTGCTATCCTGCTTTCTGTCTTACTCTTAATTCTTTCAATAATAACTATCATACACTTTACCAGGTACACTCAACAGACTTATTCCCCTATAATTTTTGCACTCTCTTTTGTCCCCTTTGCCTTTATACAAAGGAACAATACACGCTCTTTGCCAATCCCAAGGTACCTTACCCTCTTCCATACATTTATTAAATAATAGCACTAACCACTCCAAAACTATATCCCCACCTGCTTTTAACATTTCTATCTTTATCCTATCAATCCAAGCTGCCTTACCCCCTTTCATTCTACCCACTGCCTCACGAACTTCCCCCACACTCACAACTGGCTCTTCCACACTCCTACAAGATGTTATTCCTCCTTGCCCTATACACGAAATCACAGCTTCCCTGTCTTCATCAACATTTAACAACTCCTCAAAATATTCCCTCCATCTTCCCGATACCTCTAACTCTCCATTTAATAACTCTCCTCTCCTATTTTAAACTGTCAAATCCATTTGTTCCCTAGGCTTCCTCAACTTATTAATCTAACTCCAAAACTTTTTCTTATTTTCAACAAAATTTGTTGATAACATCTCACCCACTCTCTCATTTGCTCTCTTTTTACATTCCTTCACCACTCTCTTAACCTCTCTTTTTCTCTCCATATACTCTTCCCTCCTTGCATCACTTCTACTTTGTAAAAAGCTCTCATATGCTAACTTTTTCTTTACATCATCATTCCACCAATCGCTCTTCTTCCCTCCCGCACCCACTCGCCTGTAACCACAAACTTCTGCTGAACACTCTAACACTACATTTTTAAATCTACCCCATACATCTTCGACCCCATTGCCTACACTCTCACAAACCCATCTATCCTCCAATAGTTGTTTATATCTTACCCTAACTGCCTCCTCTTTTAGTTTATAAACCTTCACCTCTCTCTCTTACTTACTGCTTCTATTTTCCTTGTATCCCATCTACCTTTTACTCCCACTGTAGCTATAACTAAAAAGTGATCTGATATATCTGTGGCCCCTCTATAAACATGTACATCCTGAAGTCTACTCAACAGTCTTTTATCTACCAATACATAGTCCAACAAACTACTGTCATTACGCCCTACATCATATCTTGTATACTTATTTATCCTCTTTTTCTTAAAATATGTATTACCTATAACTAAACCCCTTTCTATACAAAGTTCAATCAAAGGGCTCCCATTATCATTTACACCTGGTACCCCAAACTTACCTACCACACCCTCTCTACATGTTTCTCCTACTTTAGCATTTAGGTCCCCTACCACAATTACTCTCTCACTTGGTTCAAAAGTTCCTATACATTCGCTTAACATCTCCCAAAATCTCTCTCTCTCCTCTACACTCCTCTCTTCTCCAGGTGCATACACGCATATTATGACCCACTTCTCGCATCCGATCCTGATTTTAATCCACATAATCCTTGAATTTACACATTTATATTCCCTCTTCTCCTTCCATAACTGATCCTTCAACATTATTGCTACCCCTTCCTTAGCTCTAACTCTCTCAGAAGGTGATGAACGACATTGATAGGAGCATTATTCCCTACAAAACTCTGTAGATATGAAGATGAAACGGTCTCAGTTGCCCATCACAATGTTCTTCACAAGGAAGCCTGCCACTACAGTCCCCATCCCTTTATCTGAAACCCTTGGGGCCAGCAGTGTTTCGAATTTCAGAATTTTTTGAATTTCAACATGAAGGTGGGGGTCTAGGCCAACAGGCCTACTGCAGTGTTCATTTCTTATGTTATTATGTACCCACAACACCAATAATACCCACCTCCTCCCACTCATATATTTGTCCAGTCTTTTTTTAAAGCTACCCAAGGTCCTATCGAAGCTAAAACTTTGGGTAGTTTCAAATTTAGGTTGGATAAATATACGAGTGAGAGAAAGTGTAAGCTACAGAAGTTCAGAGGATATATTACAGCTTTATACATCATTAGTAAGGCCTCACCTAGATTACGCAGTTCAGTTCTGGTCTCCATATTACAGAATGGACATAAATTCGTTAGAAAACATTCAGCGTAGAATGACACTGCAACATCTTGGTATCTTAATACAGGGATTTCTTAGCTTGCCTATTCCTTGGGCACGACCTACTTCCACATTGAACAAATGTGACACCTCCTACAACTGCTGCACCTCTCCTGTCTACAGTATATAAGTTTCCTCTGCTCATATGCTGTTATTCTATTCAAGATTAATGGACTGACAACATCGTCTCAAGATTGAGGGCCTGACAACCTCACACTCCTCCTGTTCTTCACGATTCTCCTTTGTATGGACTGATGAAGCCACTGTGTGGCGAAACGTTTCCTCAATAAAGATACCCAAGTGTTGCATATGTGTCTAATTTACCAACTCGTCGGTTCTCTGAACCATTCATTCACATCCTGTCTGACACTGCAACATCTTGGTATCTTAATACAGGGATTTCTTCGCTTGCCTATTCCTTGGGCACGACCTACTTCCACATTGAACAAATGTGACACCTCCTACAACTGCTGCACCTCTCCTGTCTACAGTATATAATCTTCCTCTGCTCATATGCTGTTATTCTATTCAAGATTGATGGACTGACAACATCGTCTCAAGATTGAGGGCCTGACAACCTCACACTCCTCCTGTTCTTCACGATTCTCCTTTGTATGGACTGATGAAGCCACTGTGTGGCAAAACGTTTCCTCAATAAAGATACCCAAGTGTTGCATATGTGTCTAATTTACCAAATATTCTGTTAGTGGGACGGATTGTGAAGGACCTGCTTAGTATGGGCCAACAGGCCTGCTGCAGTGTTCCTCCTTTCTTATGTTCTTATATTATTATACTATACACTAGCTAGGGATGAGACACAAAGTAACACATACAAACATAGGGTAACACATAAATACAGATGGTGACATACAAACAGGTTAACACATACAGAGGGTGATACATACAAAGGGTAACACATACAGAGGGTGACACATACAAAGGGTAACACATACAGAGGGTGACAGACGGTGATACATACAAACACAAGGTGACACATACAGAGGGTGACGCAAAAACAGGTGACACATATAAACAGAGGGTGACACATACAAAGGGTAACACATACAGAGTGTGTGAATGAATGGTTCAGAGAACCGACGAGTTGGTAAATTAGACACATATGCAACACTTGGGTATCTTTATTGAGGAAACGTTTCGCCACACAGTGGCTTCATCAGTCCATACAAAGGATTGAGGGCCTGACAACCTCACACTCCTCCTGTTCTTCACGATTCTCCTTTGTATGGACTGATGAAGCCACTGTGTGGCGAAACGTTTCCTCAATAAAGATACCCAAGTGTTGCATATGTGTCTAATTTACCACATACAGAGAGTGAAACATACAGACGGTGATACATACAAACACAAGGTGACACAAAAACAGAAGGTGACATATATAGAGGGTGACACATATAAACAGAGGATGACACATCTAAACAGAGGGTGACACATACAAAGGGTAACACATACAGAGGGTGACACATACAGACAGTGATACATACAAACACAAGGTGACATACAGAGGGTGACACAAAAACAGGTGACATATAAACAAAGGATGACACATCTAAACAGGGTGACACATACAAACAGAAGGTGACACATATAAACAGAGGGTGACACATACAAACAGAAGGTGACACATACAAACAGAGGGTGACAAATACAAACAAGTTGACACATACAAACATAAGGTGATGCACTAGCCAGGGACAAGACAGGTAAGGGTAACACATACAAATAGAAGGTATCACAAAAAGGGTGACACATATAAACAGAGGGAGACATACAAACAGAGGGTGACACATACAAACACAGGATGAAAATACAGAGGGTGACATACAAAAAGAGGATGACACAGAGGGTGACACATACAGAGGATGACACAGAGGGTGACAAATACAGAGGGTGACACATACAGAGGATGACACATACAGAGGATGACGCATACAGAGGGTGACACATACAGAGAGTGACACATACAGAGGATGACACATACAGAGGGTGACACATACAGAGGATGACACATACAGAGGATGACACATACAGAGGGTGACACATACAGAGGGTGACAGAGAGAGGGTGATACATACAGAGGATGACACATATAGAGTTTGACACATACAGAGGGTGACAGAGAGAGGGAGATACATACAGAGGGTGACACAGGATACTTACATGCAGACTGAACCCGCTTTCAGTAGACAAACACTGTTTTAGTGGCATCTGGGGACATTAAAGCATGTAAACAAATAATAATTTGCAAAACATATACACTTGACACAGCAACTGAAAGATACAGACACATGATACAGTGATGACACATACTAGAGTGCTGTCACAAGAAGAGTGCATGCACACACTAGAGTGCTGTCACAAGCAGAGTGCATGCACACACTGGAGTGCTGTCACAAGCAGAGTGTGTGTACATACACTAGAGTGCTGTCACAAGCAGAGTGCATGCACACACTAGAGTGCTGTCACAAGCAGAGTGTGTGTACACACACACTAGAGTGCTGTCAGAAGAGTGTGTATTCACATGCACTGGAGTGCTGTCAGAAGAGGAGTGCATGTGCACACAAGCAGTGGTTGGAAATGCCTTCGTAACTAACTCAGAGATAGGACTGAATCTCATAGCTAGACAATACTAGAACTATCAGTTCAGTGGTTTAACACTAGTAGTGTCCTGCTAGTTCTAGCACTAACTAGCCAGGAGATCCACAACTGACTGTTTACAGTTATTTATGATTGTCATCAGTCACTGTGTACACTGTCCAGTGTACACATGTATAGTACCTGTCTGACTACATAAATGAAGTGGGTGTCCACATGTGAGTGCGTACATGTGTACGTGTGTGTACATAATGATCAACCGTGAGACTGCTGTCAGCCAATACCAGCAGCAACAACCTGGTTGATGGTACCGTTGAGACAGAAGTCTAGCCTAGGGTCGAGGGCTACGAGGTTGATGGTACAGCTGTGATAGAAGTCTAGCCTAGGGTCAAGGGCTACGAGGTTGATGGTACAGCTGTGATAGAAGTCTAGCCTAGGGTCGAGGGCTACGAGATTGATGGAACAGCTGTGACAGAAGTCTAGCCTAGGGTCAAGGGATACGAGGTTGATGGTACAGCTGTGATAGAAGTCTAGCCTAGGGTCAAGGGCTATGAGGTTGATGGTACAGTTGAGACAGAAGTCTAGCCTAGGGTCTAGGGCTACAAGGTTGATGGTACAGTTGAGACAGAAGTCTAGACTAGGGTCGAGGGCTATGAGGTTCATGGTACAGTTGTGATAGAAGTCTAGCCTAGGGTCGAGGCTACAAGAGCAGTATAATCTTGGAAAACAATCATGCGTCTGCTTCCATCCGTTGCAACATTTGTAAAGCTTTTTCTCGGTTGCTAGTCACTGCTGCTCTACAGGGAAGCTCTAAACCTCCAGGGGTCACAGAACGCAACTTGATGGACCAACTTGACAAAGCTTCACACTGTGACACCTCACGCTGCATAGAGCTTCGTCGAGTCACAATGAAAGGAACTTGGTAAAGCTCCACACAAATCTTCACACAACACCTGTCTTGGTGCTACTACACTCATTTAGGAGCTCTAAACCCATAGGGAAGGGGAGGTAAGCAAGTTCAAACAAGACAAAGTTGGGAGAGGTCAAACTTACTCAAAGTAACAATAAGTTAAGAGAAAACATGAGTCAAACTGCTAGTTATGTATGATTAGTGTGAGTGTATGAGTGTATGAGTCAGTGTATATATCAGTGTATGAGTGTATGAGTCAGTGTATGAGAGTATACGAGTCAGTGTATGAGAGTATACGAGTCAGTGTATGAGAGTATACGAGTCAGTGTATGAGAGTATACGAGTCAGTGTATGAGAGTATACGAGTCAGTGTATGAGAGTATACGAGTCAGTGTATGAGAGTATACGAGTCAGTGTATGAGAGTATACAAGTCAGTGTATGAGCCAGTATATGAGCCAGTGTATAAATCAGTGTATGAGTGTATGAGAGTGCATGAGTCAGTGTATAAGAGTGTATGAGTTAGTGTATAAATCAATGTATGAGTCAGTGTATAAGAGTGTATGAGTTAGTGTATAAGAGTGTATGAGTTAGTGTATAAATCAATGTATGAGTCAGTGTATGAGTGTATGAGTCAGTGTATGAGAGTATACAAGTAAGTGTATGAGCCAGTGTATAAATCAGTGTATGAGTTAGTGTATGAGAGTGCATGAGTCAGTGTATGAGAGTATACGAGTCAGTGTATAAGTCGGTGTATGAGTCAGTGTATGAGAGTACATGAGCCAGCGTATGAGAGTGTATGAGTCAGTGTATGAGTGTATGAGTCAGTGTATGAGTGTATGAGTCAGTGTATGAGTGTATGAGTCAGTGTATGAGTGTATGAGTCAGTGTATGAGTGTATGAGTCAGTGTATGAGTGTATGAGTCAGTGTATGAGTGTATGAGTCAGTGAATAAGATTTCATCTTACTGTCCAGGATCATCAGTCAAGTATCACATATATGATACAGTCACTTCTCTTATAATGTTCCTCTATATAGAGAGAGAAGCTTTATAAGAAAACTGACTATATAGAGGAACTTTATAAAAAAACTGACTGCATATAGAGGAATTTTATAAGAAATGACTGTATATAGAGAAGATTTATAAGATAGCTGACTTTATATAGAGGAGCTTTATAAGAGCTGACTTTATACAGAGGTACTTTATAAGAGAGAGTTGACTTTATACAGAGGTGCTTTATAAGAGAGAGTTAACTTTATACAGAGGTGCTTTATAAGAAAACCAACTCTCTAAGGCCATCTACAATGATCTCCCAATTGATCACTCCGTTGTGTTGGTCGGCGAGGTAAATTTCTGCACCTGCCGACTGGCAAGACTTACGTGGGTGATGCCGCCCATGGCGGAGGTGGTGGCGATGCTCACTGAATCAGTCTCAACCTCTAGCCAGGTGTTCTGTGACCGTCCCTTCATCCGCTCAGCCGCCTGCAACAGTAAAACCATCTTAGAACTAACCGGTGAATGTCACACGACTGTGAAAAACAGTCAGTCCGAGGAACGAGAATTTAGAGTCAACGGTCGGCTCTGTGTAGAGCTTTATAAAGTTCTGTGTAGAGCTTAATAAAGCTCTGTAGAGAGCTTTATAAAGATCTCTACTCCATCATCCTTCCCCAAAATCTACTGTACTGTATTAGGAAAAATTTTAAAGTTTGGTTACAGTCTGAAGCTACAGTCTAGTTACAGTCTGAAGCTACAGTTTACAGTTACAGTCTGAAACTACAGTCTACAGCTACAGTCATCAGATATATTCAGCAGTTACAGGCTGTCTCCTTACACATACCAGTTAATCCACAGACACAAATTTAACTGTCAGTGGGTCATCTAGACCTTGATGTCCACATATGACTGACTGGATAGTTACTGACTGAGTGATGGTCAATGTGTTTTATTTCTCAGCTCACCTTAGTCTACCTGGATACAGGTAGAGCTGACTGTATATAAAGGAGCTTTATAAGTGAGCTGAGGACTCCTCTGCCACAAGTATCTTTAGCAATATCTAAAATTTCTCAAAAAATCTATTAAATATAGCTGTATTAAAGGTAGATCCATTAAATATAGCTGTATTAAAGATAGATCTATTAAATATAGCTGTATTAAAGATAATCTATTAAATATAGCTGTATTAAAGATAGATCTATTAAATATAGCTGTATTAAAGATAGATCTATTAAATACAGTGGTACCTCTACTTACGAGCAGCTCAAAACTCGAACAATTATGTAAGTGTATTTTTGTAGGTGCTTTTGTAAGTGTATTTTTGGGGGTCTGAAATGGATTAACCTAATTTTCATTATTTCTTATGGGAAAAAATTCCTTCGGTATCAGCACTTGAATAGCTGACTGGAACGAATTTTTCTCGTAAGTAGAGGTACCACTGTATAGCTGTATTAAAGATATCTTTATTAAAGCTTTATCTACCTACCTGTTGAGCTTGTTTCACTTTGCGCAGTCCTGAGTTCTGGAGGTAGAACGGCAGGTGAACGATGTTACGCAGGTAGTCATGGCCACTGATGGATGACTCGCTGAACACCCGGTGAACGTGGAGCTCAATGGCCTGTTGAACGAGAGTAACAACATGACTAGTAACATTGAACTAGCTAGGTGTGACCCCCAGCACTGAACTAGCTAGGTGTGACCCCAAGCACTGAACTAGCTAGGTGTGAACCCCAGCACTGAACTAGCTAGGTGTGAACCCCAGCACTGAACTAGCTAGGTGTGACCCCCAGCACTGAACTAGCTTGGTGTGAACCCCAGCACTGAACTAGACATAACCCACAACATACATCATCACCAACACACTAATAATCATCAATGTCAAATTCAAAGAGATCAAACCTCCTTATTGCCTCCCACTACTGGTTAATAATAATAGTGAAACAAAATAATAAAAAGGCTCTTTCCTAGTTTCACCACTACTAGCAGTTGACAATATGTTTCACCTCTACTAGCAGTTGAAATGTTTCACCTCTACTAGCAGTTGACATGTTTCACCACTACTAGCAGTTAACATGTTTCACCTCTACTAGCAGTTGACATGTTTCACCACTACTAGCAGTTAACATGTTTCACCACTACTAGCAGTTGACAATATGTTTCACCTCTACTAGCAGTTGAAATGTTTCCCCTCTACTAGCAGTTGAAATGTTTCACCTCTACTAGCAGTTGACATGTTTCACCTCTACTAGCAGTTGACATGTTTCACCTCTACTAGCAGTTGACATGTTTCACCTCTACTAGCAGTTGACATGTTTCACCACTACTAGCAATTGACAACATGTTTCACCACTACTAGCAGTTGACAACATGTTTCAATCAATCTCAGTTCTAGCAACCAGGAAAATAACTTTTTCATGGTAGTTACGAACTCTCCATCAGTGCTGTTAGGTTCTTACTGTATATAAAGGAGCTTTATAAGATAATGCATCATATAATTGTATTATAAAGTCATGCACGTCAACAGAATGTTCCTGGTGAATGTAGCGATCCACCTCTAGTGCTACTGAGGTAATGTTGAACATAGAGGGTAATGTTGAACACAGAGGATATTGTTGAACATAGAGGGTAATGTTGAATATAGAGGGTAATGTTGAATATAGAGGGTAATGTTGAACATAGAGGGTAACTAAAGTGTAATGAACACTTGTCAGTTCTCAATATTAACCCACATGAGACAGAAGCTCAGAAGATTAATTGGTCTGTATATTTTGATCCCCTTCTGGGATCATCTTCAGCAGATACATAAGTGAAAGGGGGACATGAATACATAGGGAAGATTGCACCTCACCTCATACAAGTCACATAGGGGGACGTGTCAAGCAGTGGGTGGGTGAGAATACAGGACCTGTAATGAAGCTAAATATTGGGGTAGAAAGTTCCTTTGTGCTATGTGATTCCTGATGTTGTGTTGACGTTTTAGGTTGAGTGCTAGTATGTTCTTCTTGAGGGCGAATTTTGAAATGATTTCTGGTTTCCATTGTCCCTGTGAGATGTTGAAATTGGGAGTGGTAGTTATGATGGCAGATTCTATGATTTTGTGTTTGTAGCTGCAGTGTGATTTGTGTTTGATGGTGGCAACTTCCCAATGAATATTGTGATTGTTGATGCTGACATGTTGAAAAATGGCTAAATTGTCCTGTGCATAACGTATTGCTCTCTGGTGTTCGATGATCCTTGGAAATATAAACACATAAGCAGTATAATGTGATTCTTTATTGACAATGTTTCGCCCACTCAGTGGACTTTATCAAGTCACAAACAGATCAATCTGACCATGAACTTCGTTTTAAAGTCTATCGAAAACCTACCAGCCAACACGATCTTCTCCACTTCTACTCTCACCACGACACCAAAACTAAGCGTGATGTAATTATAGGCTTTTTCCTGCGTGCACTCAGAATCTGCAGCATAGGAGTTCCTTGAGGAAGAATGCTCTCTAATTGAACAGGTATTTTCTAAACTTCACTAGCCTTGTCACTTCATTAGAGACTGCAGACGACGGGCATTAATTAAACATCTTCAACACACCTAGAGAAGACAATGTCGAGAAGAGATACATAGTCCTCCCCACCAACTCCATTACCAAGCACGTTTCCAACATCTTTTCCAATACCTCATTCCAAGTATCTACCTCCACATCCACCACCATCAAGGACATTACCAGTAATAGACAGGACAAGCTTCAATTGTCTGCAGGGGTATACACAATCCCTTGTAATGACTGCAGCAAATTATACGTGAGTTAAAGATCCAGAGACCTCCAGACACGTATTTCAGAACACCAGTACGCAGGCAGATCTGATGACCCAAGGAATGACTGTGTTCAACACCGAAATTCACACAACCATTTAATCAACTACAGAAATGCAAGACTTATCGCCAGAGAAGACAACACTCAATACTGAAGAATCCTGGAATCATCACTTATCTGTATATCCAACAACTTCAACCAGAACAATAGCTTCTACAACATAACTGAACCCCTTGCCAAGAAACTTATTCATTGCTTTCCCACATAAGAACATAAGAATGGAGGAACACTGCAAATGGTCTACTCATATACGTACTTGCCCAATCTCTTTTTAAAGCTACCCAAGGTTTTAGACTCTATCACCGTACTTGGAACATCGTCACATGCAGCATTCTCCACCTGACCCAGCATTCCCCACCTGACTCCATCCTATATATACTCTTGTACCTTTCACCCAGGTAGATCTGTTTGTGACTTGATAAAGTCCACTGCGTGTTCGAAATGTTGTCAATAAAGAATCACATTACGTATACTGCTTATGTGTTTATATTTCCATTGTGTCGGTATTTTATACCATTTAATTCCATCGATGATCCTTGTTGATAGTGTTCAGCTTGTCTACCCTGTGTATACAGTGGTACCCCGACTTACGATATTTTTTCATTCCAGAATGCTGTTCAAGTGCCATTACCAAACGAATTTATCTCCATAAGAAATTATGTAAAATAGACTAGTCCTTTTAGACCCCCAAAATTACATTTACAAAAGCATTTAAAAAAATAAACTTACATAAAAGGGTGTGTTTGGGGACCATCGTAAGTCGGGGTACCACTGTACTTGGTTGCAGTCTTTACGTGGTATCTGGTAAACTCCTGGTGTGTCTTCTGTTTGTATTTCTTGGAAAGGAGATTCCCTAATTTCTTAGGATAGAATGTGATTATGTTGGTCACTTTGTTGAGAAGATTGAATGTACCTTGGTGTTAGGGCACCATGAGTTGAGATTTGCTAGATGGAGTTGAGTTTTTGTCAATTGAGGTTTTGTAATAGTTGATATTTGATTTTTTCCTTCTTGTTTTATAAACTAGTCAGGGTATCCTAATTTGGAGAATCATGTTCTAAGGATTTATTTTTCTTGGTCTAACTTTGAGAGGCTGCATATCCTGAGTGCAGAAATCATTTCAAAATTCGCCCTCAAGAAGAACATACCAGCACCCAACCTAATACAAAATACCAATACAAAATCAGAAATCACATAACACAAAGGAACTTTCTACCCAAATTTTTAGCTTCACTACAGGTCCTGTCTTCTTACCCACCCACTGCTTGACGCGTCCCCCTACGTGACTTCAACGAGGTGAGATGTAACCTTTCCCATATATTCATGTTCTCTCACTTATATATCTGCTGAAGAGGATCCCAGAAGGGGATCAAAATATTCAGATCAATTAATCTTCTGAATTTCTGTCTCCACGTCGGTTAATATTGAACACAGAGGGTAAGGTTGAACACAGAGGGTAAGGTTGAACATAGAGGGTAAGGTTGAACACAGAGGGTAAGGTTGAACACAGAAAAGGTTGGCCACACAGAAGAGAAGCTTGGACACTAACAATATTGACACCATAGAGCAGTAACTGTCCTCTACCTTCTGCTGTCTTGAGGCCACCACAGCCTATAGCAGTAGCAGCGGCAGCAGCAGCAGTAACAGCATCAGTAGCAGCAGTAGTGGTAAACACACCTTACATTAACTCTCAATCAATTATAAAACCTCTTAAGAGTACGTATAAGTTTAAACTTCAACACATATGAATGTTTTTGTAGCCCAAAAGAATCAGAAAATTAATGTATAACCTCCCCATCATCATCTTTCAAACAGACAAGACAATAAAATTGAACATTTCATTGCTTACACTGAGGTGGTCGTCAGTGTGGCACCAGTTGAGAGGTGACTGAGAAGCTTGCACAACACTTGGAAGTAACTCTGGCCTAACCTACAGTCATAACCAACTTTCACTAGTGAATTTTTGCACTGGTGATGCTGCCTATAACTGCTTCACCTCACCTGGCTGCAGTATGTAAGTCCATCAAGATTGATGGACTGAACACAAACTCCAGGCTGAGGGACTGATTACCTCAAACTACTCCTCATCTTCCACTGTTTTTCTCTGTACATATTGCACTAATGAAGCCTCTGGCTGGAGAAATTTTCATAATAAAGATATACAAGTGTTGCACAAGTAGAGTACGTACAGGAGGAGCCCCATACATACAACACCATCCTTTTGGTATTCTACATTTTCATTGGCTTTCAACTGAGTCACTGTTCATTATGTTCGGAGCCTTTACCACTTTTCCAACATTTTCATGCAACAGTTGTATAAGGGAAGGGCAACAGGCACCATATTTTAAACTACTGTATGTACTGTGTATATATTTTACTTAATCTGTTTGTTATGCCTAGTTGTATTGAGTACTTGATATATGATAGTGCAAACATGTTATCAGGCATTTTAGATGCATTCCATAATGAAAAAATGGGCAATTTTCACTTATCTCATGGAGTTGGAAATCTAAAAGCCATACAAAAGGGCCCTCCTGTATTGTGTAACCGAAAGTTTCTATGACAACAAGGTCAAGTCACACCACCACCTTCCCTTACTGACATTACCATCTGTATATATGCTGTATATATTTTTTTTTCCAACCAACTGGTCATATCCCACCGAGGTTAGGTGACCTAAAAAGAAAAACAAAAGTTTCTCTTTTTAACTTTAGTAATGAATACAGGAGAAGGGATTACTTGCCCCTTGCTCCCGGCATTTTAGTCGCCTCTTACGACACGCATATACAGGAACCTTGGTACTCAAACTTAATTCGTTCCAGAAGGCTGTTCGAGTGCCGATCTGTTCGAGTATTGAACAAATTTTTCCTATAAGGAATAGTGTAAATTTGATTAATCCGCTTCAAACCCCCAAAAATACACTTACAGCAATTTTGCAGTTTATTTTCGTATAGTATTTATGATTGTATTCTCGTTTTTTTTGTCTCATTTGTTAGAATGAAAGATATACAGTGGACGCTCGGTTAAAGGCCGTAATCCATTCCAGAAGCTTGGCCTTAAACCGAAATGGCCTTTAACCCAAATAATATTCCCCATAACAATTAATGTAAATACAATTAATCCGTTCCAGACAAAAATATTAAAAAAAAATAATTTAACATTTAAATCAGTATTACATACCTTTATTGAAGACTAATGCTGGCTTCTGGAAGATAGGGAGGAGGAAAGAGGGAGGAGTTAGTGTTTGGAAGGGTAATCTCCCTCCATAAGGACTTCAGGTAGCAAAGCTCTCTCTGTGGTCTTTTAATGCCACTAGGATCAGCTTGAGAGTCACTCCACCAACTACACTCCTGCATGCCTGTACACTCGCATGCCTGCTACACTCCCTGCATGCCTGCTACACTCCCTGCATGCCTGCTACACTCCCTGCATGCCTGCTACACTCCCTGCATGCCTGCTACACTCCCTGCATGCCTGCTACACTCCCTGCATGCCTGCTACACTCCCTGCATGCCTGCTACACTCCCTGCATGCCTGCTACACTCCCTGCATGCCTGCTACACTCCCTGCATGCCTGCTACACTCCCTGCATGCCTGCTACACTCCCTGCATGCCTGCTACACTCCCTGCTTTCCTGCTACACTTCCTGCATGCCTGCTACACTCCCTGCATGCCTGCTACACTCCCTGCATTCCTGCTACACTTCCTGCATGACTGCTACACTCCCTGCATCCCTGCTACACTCCCTGCATGCCTGCTACACTCCCTGCATGCCTGCTATACTCCCTGCATGCCTGCTACTCTCCTTGCCTCTATGCCTGCCTGCCTTGAATTCGTTCATGTTTCTCACTTTCTTTACCAAGTGAACTTTACTAAGAACTTTTCTTGGGGCCATGGTGACTTATTTCGCAGTTGCTCTTGATAAATAACCACCAAAAACAATGGATTATAACAAAATGTTTGGATGAATGAGCAGAAGCTTCCTCACGCACCGAGAGAAACAGGCAAACTGAAGCACAAGCGGCCTCAGCCGGTGGACGGACACATCCCATACGGCCTCTAACCGAAAACCGGCCTCTAACCAGGAGCCAAAAAACCGGCCTCTAACCGAAAAACAGCCTCTAACCGGGAGCCGAAAAACTGGCCTCTAACCGAGTTTACCTTTAACCGGAACGGCCTTTAATCGAGGGTCCACTGTATTACATAAATAAAGGTGATTTTGAATGGTTTACAGACTAAAAGTACCTTAAAATTGAGCTCAAAGTAGTGGAAATGCTTGATTTTTGCTGATGTTCAGGTGTAAGCAAATCACATTACGCGTCCTATACACATCAACTGGTGGGTCTAATATGCTTTCACAATTTTTTTATATTAACACATCGGCTGATTCCCACCAAGGCAGGGTGGCACGAAAAAGAAAAACTTTCATCATCATTCACTCCATCACTGTCTTGCCAGAGGGGTGCTTTACACTACAGTTATAAAACTGCAAAATTAACACCCCTCCTTCAGAGTGCAGACACTGTACTTCCCATCTCCAGGATTCAAGTCTGACCTGCCAGTTTCCCTGAATCCCTTCATAAATGTTACTTTGCTCACACTCCAACAGCACGTCAAGTATTAAAAACCATTTGTCTCCATTCACTCCTATCAAATATGCTCACGCATGCTTGCTGGAAATCCAAGCCCCTCACACACAAAACCTCTTTTACCCTCTCCCTCCAACCTTTCCTAGGCCGATCCCTACCCCCGCCTTCCCTCCACTACATATTTATACACTCTCGAAGTCATTCTGTTTCGTTCCATTCTCTCTACATGTCCGAACCACCTCAACAACCCTTCCTCAGCCCTCTGGATAATAGTTTTGGTAATCCCGCACCTCCTCCTAATTTCCAAACTCCGAATTCTCTGCATTATATTCACACCACACATTGACCTCAGACATGACATCTCCACTGCCTCCAGCATTCTCCTCGTTGCAACATTCATCACCCATGCTTCACATCCATATAAGAGTGTTGGTATAACTATACTTTCATGGACAAAGTTCTTTGTCTCCACACACTCCGAAGTGCACCACTCACCCTTTTTCCCTCATCAATTCTATGATTCACCTCATCCTTCATAGACCCATCTGCTGACATGTCCACTCCGAAATACAGTGGACCCCCGGTTAACAGCCATAATTCGTTCCAGAATGCTGTTCGAGTGCCGTTACCGAACGAATTTGTTCCCATAAGAAATAATGTAAATTAGATTAGTCCTTTTAGACCCCCAAAAATACACTTACACAAGCACTTACAAAAATACACTTACATAATTGTTCGAGTTTAGAGCAGTACGTAAACCGGGGGTCCTCTGTATCTGAATACATTCACCTCCTCCATACTATCTCCCTCCAATCTGATATCCAATCTTTCGTCACCTAATCTTTTTGTTATCCTCATCACCTTACTCTTTCCTATATTCACTTTCAATTTTCTTCTTTTACATACCCTACCAAATTCATCCACCAACCTCTGCAACTTATCTTCAGAATCTCCCAAAAGCACAGTGTCATCAGCAAAAAGAAACTGTGACAACTCCCACTTTGTATTTGATTCTTTGACTTTTAACCCCACACCTTTAGACAAGACCCTCGCATTCACTTCTCCTACAACCCCATCTATAAATATATTGAACAACCACGGTAGGCCTTATCTAAGGCCTACTTTTACTGGGAAATAATCTCCCTCTCTCCTACACATTCTAACCTGAGCCGCACTATCCTCATAAAAGCTCTTCACTGCTTTCAGTAACCTACCTCCTATTCCATACACCTGCAACATCTGCCACATTGCCCCCCTATCCACCCTATCATACGCCTTTTCCAAATCCATAAATGCCACGAAAACCTCTTTACCCTTATCCAAATACTGTTCACCTATATGTTTCACTGTAAACACTTGGTCTACACACCCCCTACCTTTCCTAAAGCCCCCTTGTTCATCTGCTATCCTGCTCTCCGTCTTACTCTTAATTCTTTCAATAATAACTCTACCATACACTTTACCTGGTATACTCAACAGACTTATTCCCCTATAATTTTTGCACTCTCTTTTGTCCCCTTTGCCTTTATACAAAGGAACAATACATGCTCTCTGCCAGTCCCTAGGTACCTTACCCTGTTCCATACATTTATTAAATAATAGCACCAACCACTCCAAAACAATATCTCCGTCTGCTTTTAACATTTCTATCTTTATCCCATCAATACCAACTGCCTCACGAACTTCTCCCACACTCACAACTGGCTCTTCCACACTCCTACAAGATGTTATTCCTCCTTGCCCTATACACGAAATCACAGCTTCCCTGTCTTCATCAACATTTAACAACTCCTCAAAATATTCCCTCCATCTTCCCGATACCTCTAACTCTCCATTTAATAACTCTCCTCTCCTATTTTTAACTGTCAAATCCATTTGTTCCCTAGGCTTCCTCAACTTATTAATCTCACTCCAAAACTTTTTCTTATTTTCAACAAAATTTGTTGATAACATCTCACCCACTCTCTCATTTGCTCTCTTTTTACATTGCTTCACCACTCTCTTAACCTCTCTTTTTCTCTCCATATACTCTTCCCTCCTTGCATCACTTCTACTTTGTAAAAACCTCTCATATGCTAACTTTTTCTCCCTTACTACTCTCTTTACATCATCATTCTACCAATCGCCCTTCTTCCTGCACCCACTTTTCTGTAACCACAAACTTCTGCTGAACACTCTAACACTACATTCTTTAACCTACCCCATACATCTTCAACCCCAATGCCTACACTCTCACTAGCCCATCTATCCTCCAATAGTTGTTTATATCTTACCCTAACTGCCTCCTCTTTTAGTTTATAAACCTTCACCTCTCTCTTACTTACTGCTTCTATTTTCCTTGTATCCCATCTACCTTTTACTCCCACTTTAGCTACAACTAAAAAGTGATCTGATATATCCGTGGCCCCTCTATAAACATGTACATCCTGAAGTCTACTCAACAATCTTTTATCTACCAATACATAGTCCAACAAACTTCTGTCATTACGCCCTACATCATATCTTGTATACTTATTTATCCTCTTTTTCTTAAAATATGTATTACCTATAACTAAACCTCCTACTTTAGCATTTAGGTCCCCTACCACAATTACTCTCTCACTTGGTTCAAAAGTTCCTATACATTCGCTTAACATCTCCCAAAATCTCTCTCTCTCTCCTCTACACTCCTCTCTTCTCCAAGTGCATACATGCTTATTATGACCCACTTTTTGCATCCGACCCTTATTTTAATCCACATAATCCTTGAATTTACACATTTATATTCCCTCTTCTCCTTCCATAACTGGTCCTTCAACATTATTGCTACCCCTTCCTTAGCTCTAACTCTCTCAGATACTCCTGACTTAATCCCACTTATTTCTCCCCACTGAAACTCGCATACCCCCTTCAGCTTTGTTTCGCTTAGGGCCAGGACATCCAACTTCTTTTCATTCATAACATCAGCAATCATCTCTTTCTTATCATCCGCACTACATCCACGCACATTCAAACAACCCGGTTTTATAAAGTTTTTCTTCTTCTCTTTTTTAGTAAATGTGTACAGGAGAAGGGGTTACTAGCCCATTGCTCCCAACATTTTAGTCGCCTCATACGACACGCATGGCTTACAGAGGAAAGATTATTTTCCACTTCCCCATGGACAATAGAGAAAATAAAAAGAACAAGAGCTATCAAGAAAAAGAAGAAAAACCTAGATGTGTGTATGTATATACAGTGGTACCTCGAGTTACGATATTTTTTCGTTCGAGAATGCTGTTCAAGTGCTATTACCAAACGAATTTATCCCCATAAGGAATAATGTAAAATAGACTAGTCCTTTTACACCCCCAAAAATATACTTACAAAAGCATTTAAAAAAAATAAACTTACATAAAAGGGCGATTTTGGGGACCATCGTAACTCGAGGTACCACTGTATATGCATGTGCATACCTGTGAAGTGTGACCTAAACTGTAAGTAGAAGTAGCTAGATATACCTGTTATCCAGGTATAATTGACTAGTAATTTGCCTACAATTCAGGACCCGGCGATTTATTTTGTTTCAGTCGGTCTACTTGTTGCATAACCATTTCGCTAGTGACTGTGATATTACATAATTTATCTTCTTCAGGGACACTATAAAAATTAATTACTGGGATATTATTAGTGTCTTCCTGTGTGAAAACCGAGAGAAAATAATTATTAAAAATAGAGCACATATCATTCTCCTTGTCAGTAAGATACCCAGAGTTATTTTTAAGGGGACCTATCTTATCCCTAACTTCTGTTCTATAAACCTGGAAAAAACTTTTTGGGTTAGTTTTTGAATCCCTAGCAACTTTAATTTCATAGTCCCGTTTAGCTTTTCTTATACCCTTTTTAACGTCCCTCTTAATGTCAGTATACTGATTTATAAGATGACCCTCACCTCTATTTATGCGCCTATAAATTCCTTTCTTCTGCCCTAAAAGATATTTGAGCCTATTATTCATCCATTTTGGGTCATTTCTACTTGATCTAATTTCTTTATATGGGATAAATGTTCTTTGGGCTGCCTGTATAGTGTTAAGAAAGCTGTCATATTGATAGATCTCTTCGTTACCCCAGTCCACAGTTGATAAGTGTTCTCTAAGCCCATTATAATCAGCTAAGCAAAAGTCTGGGACTCTTACTGAATTATCCCTACTATCATACATCCATTCAATGCTAAAGGTAATTGACTTGTGGTCGCTTGTGCAGAGTTCGTCTGTAATTTCTAAATTATTAACAAGGGATTCCTTGTTTGCCAGAACCAAG
>WNWK01007010.1:80000-98757 GCA_009830355.1 Cherax destructor
CACTCTTTTAACCTCTCTTTTTCTCTCCATATACTCTTCCCTCCTTGCATCACTTCTACTTTGTAAAAACCTCTCATATGCTAACTTTTCTCCCTTACTACTCTCTTTACATCATCATTCCACCAATCGCTCCTCTTCCCTCCCGCACCCACTCGCCTGTAACCACAAACTTCTGCTGAACACTCTAACACTACATTTTTAAATCTACCCCATACATTTTCGACCCCATTGCCTACACTCTCACTAGCCCATCTATCCTCCAATAGTTGTTTATATCTTACCCTAACTGCCTCCTCTTTTAGTTTATAAACCTTCACCTCTCTTTACTTACTGATTCTATTTTCCTTGTATCCCATATATATATATATATATATATATATATATATATATATATATATATATACACACTATATATATATATATATATATATATATATACACATATATATATATATATATATATATATATATATATATATATATATATATATATATATATATATATATATATATACACTATATATATATATATATATATATATATATACACTATATATATATATATATATATATATACACACTATATATATATATATATATATATATATATATATATACACACTATATATATATATATATATATATATATATATATATATATACACACTATATATATATATATATATATATATATATACACACTATATATATATACACACTATATATATATATATATAATATATATATATATATATATATATATATATATACACACTATATATATACACACTATATATATACACACTATATATATACACACTATATATATACACACTATATATATACACACTATATATATACAGTGGACCCCCGAGTAACGAACACCCCGGAAATCGTACAATTATGTAAGTATAATATTGTAAGTGCTTGTGGAAGTGTATTTTTGGGGTCTGAAATAGACTAACCTACGTGACATTATTCCTTAAGGGAGTAAATTCGTTCGGTAATGGCACTTGAGCAGGCTTCTGGAATGAAGTTTTTACGTTACTCGGGGGTTCACTGTATATATATATACAGTGGTCCCTCGAATATCGTAATTAATCCGTTACTTAACACAAAATTATTTACGAAATTCGAAACCTTTTTTCCAATAAGAAATAATGTAAATACAATTAATCCGTTCCACCCAAAAATATTGACATACTAAATAATAAAAAGCTATATATATATATATACATTTACTTACCTTTATTGAAGAGTTGCAGGCATCTGGAAGATAGGAATGATGACAGGGGCAGGGAGTTAGTGGTTGGAAGGGGAATCCCCCTCCAAAAGGACTTCAGGTATCAAGTCCCTCTCTGGGGTTACTTCCCTTCTTGGTCTTTTAATGCCACTAGGACCAGCTTGAGAGTCCCTAGACCCCTGCCTGGTGAAGTAACTGTCCACAGTCCTCTATTTCTGGCGACTCTTCAACACTTTCCTGAAGTACAACATGGCTCTGTCACTGAAGTGGTTGCACAGAAGGCTCATTTCAGCTTGCTCAGGGTGGTGTCTTTCAACAAATGTCTGCAACTCATTCCACTTTGTACACATCTCCTTAAGCACTGAAGAAGGCCCCTCCTTCTCTCTCTCTCCCTCCTCCTTTGAAGCAATAACCTCAGATGTGGTCTGTTTCTGTTCCAGATGAAGCTCTTGCAGCTCTTCAGTTGTTAGCTCTACTCTGTGCTCCTCCACCAACTCTTCCACATCCTCACCACTCACCTCCAACCTCAGGCTGTTCCCCAATGCCACAATATCTTCCACAACAGGCACAGGGTCGTCAGGGTCAGCCTCAAAACCTCTTTTCAACACAATCCGGCCACAGTGGTCTCCAAGCAGAGTTCAAAGTCCTGGAAGTCACTTCCTCCCAAGCCTTACCTATTAGGCCTATGCAATGCACGATATTGAAGTGATCTTTCCAGAACTCTCTTAGGGTCAATTCAGTGTCTGAGGTCACATTAAAGCACTTCTGAAACACTGCTTTGGTATACAGTTTCTTGAAGTTTGCAATGACCTGCTGGTCCAAGGGCTGGATGAGAGGAGTGGTGTTAGGAGGCAAGAACTTCACTCTGATGAAATTTAAGTTGTCAGGCAACAACTCTTGCAAGTTGTGAGGATGAGCAGGAGCATTGTCCAGTACCAGGAGGCACTTGAGTCCCAATTTCTTTTCCAGGAGGTATTTCTTCACACTAGGGCCAAACACTCCAGTCACCCATTCCTTGAAAATCTCCGTAGTGACCCATGCCTTGGTGTTAGCCTTCCAATGCACACACAATTTATTCTTGTCAGCACTGTGTTTCTTGAAGGGTCTGGGATTTTCTGAGTGATACACCAGTAAAGGCTTCACTTTAAAATCACCACTGGCATTGGCACACATCATAAGAGTTATCCTGTCTTTCATAGGCTTGTGTCCTGGCTGTGCCTTTTCCTCCTGAGTAATGAAGGTCCTGTTTGGCATTTTCTTCCAAAACAGGCCTGTTTCATCACAATTAAACACTTGCTGGGGGAGGAATTGTTCAGCCTCTACGAACCCCTGGAATTCACTCATAAACTTTTCAGCTGCACGTTTGTCTGAGCTGGCTGCCTCACCATGCCTCAAAACACTGTGTATGCCACTACGTTTCTTAAACCTCTCAAACCAGCCTTTGCTGGCTTTAAAATCACTCGTCTCACCACTGGTTCCAGGCATTGTCTTGACAAGAACTGCGTGCAACTTCCTTGCCTTTTCACAAATTATCGCCGTGGAAATACTATCACCCGCTATCTGTTTTTCAATGATCCACACCCCCAATAACTTCTCAACCTCATCCACTGTTTTTCATCTATTTTTCGTTAACATATCAACCCCTTTTGCAACATTAGCTTCCTTGATCTCATTTCTCTTTGCCAGGATAGAGCTGATAGTAGATGGGGTTTTCTTGTACATCCTGGCAAGCTCACTCTTTCGTCAGTTCGATGGTGTTCCTCACTTTCTTTACCACAGGGGTGCCACTAGGAAGCTTCTTTGGACCCATGGTGACTTATTTCACAGTGACAATCACTAAACCACCAAAAAAAGACACCAAATGTATTGTGAATGTTTGAAAGAGCGCGCTGGGTAATGTTCTCTCAATGGTAAACAACGCTTCACTGGCGGGCGTCGTTCGTCCTGCGCAGGCGCGGAGCAGGCGGACAGGTCTAATACTTTATGAAACATGAGGGATTTTACAATACACGAAATCGAAAAAAGCTTACGAAACACGATTTTTATGAAATATGAGCCTTACGATACTCAGGGGTCCACTGTATATATATATATATATATATATATATATATACATATATAAAGTTTTTTCTTCATATAGAGAGAATGGAACGAGACAGAGTGACTTCGAGAGTGTATAAATCTGTAGTGGAGGGAAGGCGGGGTAGGGGTCGGCCTAGGAAAGGTTGGAGGGAGGGGGTAAAGGAAGTTTTGTGTGCGAGGGGCTTGGACTTCCAGCAAGCATGTGTGAGCGTATTTGATAGGAGTGAATGGAGGCATATGGTTTTTAATACTTGACGTGCTGTTGGAGTGTGAGCAAAGTAACATTTATGAAGGGATTCAGGAAACCGGCAGGCCGGACTTGAGTTCTGGAGATGGGAAGTACAGTGCCGGCACTCTGAAGGAGGGTGTTAATGTTGCAGTTTTATAACTGTAGTGTAAAGCACCCTTCTGGCAAGACAGTGATGGAGTGAATGATGATGAAAGTTTTTCTTTTTCGGGCCACCCTGCCTTGGTGGGAATCGGCCGATGTGTTAATAAAAAAATAAAAAAATATACATATATATATACAGTGGACCCCCGAGTAACGAACACCCCAGAAATCGTACAATTATGTAAGTATAATATTGTAAGTGCTTGTGGAAGTGTATTTATATATATATACAGTGGTACCTCGACTTACGTTGTTATCACCTTACGTTATATTCGATATCCGTTACTTATAACGTAAGAAATTTGAATGCGACATCCGTTGATTGATTCGTCTTACGCCTTCGTACCGGACCTGTTCGCTTGGAGCCCAGCTGAGCGCGCACTCCAGGGAGCGTCAGTGTGCTATTGTTTACAAGCGAGAGCGACCACCCACCCACACCCACGCATTCATACCAGTATATTGTCATTATTCCACTGTTTTTAGTGCTTGCAACTGCTAAATAAACTACCATGGGTCCAAGGAAAGCTCCTAGTGCTAAGCCTGTGGTAAAGAATGTGCAGGGAGTGAAGCATTTATGCAGGGAGTGTAGCATTTATGCAGGGAGTGTAGCAGGCATGCAGGGAGTGTAGCAGGCATGCAGGGAGTGTAGCAGGCATGCAGGGAGTGTAGCAAAGATGCAGGGAGTGTAGCAGGGATGCAGGGAGTGTAGCAAGGATGCAGGGAGTGTAGTAGGCATGCAGGGAGTGTAGCATTCATGCAGGGAGTGTAGCAGGGATGCAGGGAGTGTAGCAGGGATGCAGGGAGTGTAGCAGGGATGCAGGGAGTGTAGCAGGGATGCAGGGAGTGTAGCAGGGATGCAGGGAGTGTAGCAAGGATGCAGGGAGTGTAGCAAGGATGCAGGGAGTGTAGCAAGGATGCAGGGAGTGTAGTAGGCATGCAGGGAGTGTAGCAGGGATGCAGGGAGTGTAGCAGGGATGCAGGGAGTGTAGCAAGGATGCAGGGAGTGTAGCAAGGATGCAGGGAGTGTAGCAAGGATGCAGGTAGTGTAGTAGGCATGCAGGGAGTGTAGCATTCATGCAGGGAGTGTAGCATTCATGCAGGGAGTGTAGCATTCATGCAGGGAGTGTAGCATTCATGCAGGGAGTGTAGCATTCAAAGAAAAGGCCAGTAACCCCAGAAAGAACTTGGTACCTGCAGTGTTAATGGAAGGGGATTCCCCTTCCAAACACTAGCATACTACTCCACCTTCTCCCCTCCTCCCGTCCTCCACACATCAACAACTCTTCAATAAATGTAAGTGACATGTTATTGTTCAATATTTACATGTGTATTTAGGTATTCTTTATTAAATTATTTATTATTTAATGTCAAAAAGTTCTAAAAAATATTTTATTTAACTACTTTTGGAAGTCTTGGACGGATTAAATTTATTTCCATTATTTCTTATGGGGAAAATTGATTCGTGTTACGTTTGTTTCGTCTTAAGAAATGCCCTCTCTGACGGATTAAAAACGTAAGTCGAGGTACCACTGTATATATATATATATATATATATATATATATATATATATATATATATATATATATATATATATATATATATATATTAAAGATAAAGAATCAAATACAAAGTGGGAGTTGTCACAGTTGCTTTTTGCTGATGACACTGTGCTTTTGGGAGATTCTGAAGAGAAGTTGCAGAGGTTGGTGGATTAATTTGGTAGGGTGTGTAAAAGAAGAAAATTGAAAGTGAATATAGGAAAGAGTAAGGTGATGAGGATAACAAAAGATTAGGTGACGAAAGATTGGACATCAGATTGGAGGAGAGAGTATGGAGGAGGTGAATGTATTCAGATATTTGGGAGTGGACATGTCAGCAGATGGGTCTATGAAGGATGAGGTGAATCATAGAATTGATGAGGGGAAAAGGGTGAGTGGAGCACTTCGGAGTCTGTGGAGACAAAGAACTTTGTCCATGGAAGTAAAGAAGGGAATGTATGAGAGTATAGTTATACCAACACTCTTATATGGGTGTGAAGCATGGGTGATGAATGTTGCAATGAGGAGAAGGCTGGAGGCAGTGGAGATGTCATGTCTGAGGTCAATGTGTGGTGTGAATATAATGCAGAGAATTCGGAGTTTGGAAATTAGGAGGTGCGGGATTACCAAAACTATTATCCAGAGAGCTGAGGAGGGGTTGTTGAGGTGGTTCGGACATGTAGAGAGAATGGAACGAGGCAGAATGAATTCGAGAGTGTATAAATCTGTAGTGGAGGGAAGGCGGGGTAGGGGTCGGCCTAGGAAAGGTTGGAGGGAAGGAGTAAAGGAGATTTTGTGTGCGAGGGGCTTGGACTTCCAGCAAGCATGTGTGTGCGTATTTAATAGGAGTGAATGGAGACAAATGGTTTTTAATACTTGACGTGCTGTTGGAGTGTGAGCAAAGTAACATTTATGAAGGGATTCAGGGAAATCAGTAGGCCGGACTTGAGTCCTGGAGATGGGAAGTACAATGTCTGCACTCTGAAGGAGGGGTGTTAATGTTGCAGTTTTATAACTGTAGTGTAAAGCACCCCTCTGGCAAGACAGTGATGGAGTGAATGATGATGAAAAATTTTCTTTTTCGTGCCACCCTGCCTTGGTGGGAATCGGCCGATGTGTTAATAAAAATCAAAAATAAAATAAATATATATATATATAAAATATATATATATAATATATATATAATATATATGTAATATATATATATAATATATCCTTTCCTTTCAACACGTCAGCCGTTTCCCACCGAGGCAGGGTGGCCCAAAAGGAAAAACGAAAGTTTCTCCTTTTACATTTAGTAATTTATTCAGGAGAAGGGGTTACTAGCCCCTTGCTCCAGGCATTTTAGGCGCCTCTTACAACACGCATGGCTTACGGAGGAAGAATTCTGTTCCACTTCCCCATGGATATAAGAGGAAATAAGAACAAGAACTAGTAAGAAAATAGAAGAAAACCCAGAGGGGTGTGTGTATATATATGCTTGTACATGAATGTGTAGTGTGACCTAAGTGTAAGTAGAAGTAGCAAGATGTACCTGAAATCTTGCATGTTTATGAGACAGAAAAAAGACACCAGCAATCCTACCATCATGTAAAACAATTACAGGCTTTCGTTTTACACTCACTTGGCAGGACGGTAGTACCTCCCTGGGCGGTTGCTGTCTACCCTGAGCGGTTGCTGTCTAATATATAATATATATATAATATATATATAAAATATATATATACATACATATACATACACACACACACAAATTAATTAAAAAAGTCATTAATGTTAAGTCTAAGAAAATAATACAGTGGACCCCTGGATTTCGTCAATAATTCTTTCTAAAAGGCTGTTCGAGTGCCAATACCAAACAAATTTGTTCCCATAAGGACGAATGTAAATTAGATTAGTCTGTTTCAGACCCCCAAAAATACACTTACAAAAGCACTTACTAAAATATACAGTGGTACCTCTACTTACGAGCAGCTTCCAACTCGAACAATTATGTAAGTGTATTTTTGTAGGTGCTTTTGTAAGTGTATTTTTGGGGGTCTGAAATGGATTAATCTAATTTTCATTATTTCTTATGGGAAAAAATTCCTTCGGTATCGAAACTAATTAAGCTCGTAAGTCGAGGTACCACTGTACTTACATAATTGTTCGAGTTGGGAGCAGTACAAAATCCAGGGGTCCACTGTAGTTAATTATCTAGGCAAATTAATACTAATGATAATTGTGAGATAATTCCTCGAAAAATAAGTATAACCTAGAGAAGCCACATAGGTAGGTAGGTAGGCAGGTATTAGGACCACTGACCTTGGTGATGATGTGAGGATCAATGGCCAGGAGGATGATGAAGGGTGCCGAGGAGTCAGTGAAGAGTGTGTGCACAGCATCGAGCACTGAGAGCACCTTCTCTTGTTCACAACTGTCAAGACCATCAACCACAACCACCAGGCGTGTTTGTTGTGAAGTGAAGGCATCCAGACACTTAACCTGTTGTAACAACCACACTGTTAGTGAACCACCAGACACTTAACCTATTGTAACAACCACACTGTTAGTGAACCACCAAGTACTTTACCTGTTGTAACAACCACATTGTTAGTGAACCACTAGACACTTAACCTGTTGTAACAACCACACTGTTAGTGAATCACCAGACACTTAACCTGTTGTAACAACCACACTGTTATTGAACCACCAGACACTTAACCTGTTGTAACAACCACACTGTTAGTGAACCACCAGACACTTACCTTGTTGTTACAACCACACTGTTAGTGAACCACCAGACACTTAACCTGTTGTAACAACTACTCTGTGGCATCTTAAAAAAAAAAATGGGGTGCAAGAGAGCAGGACGGAAAACTAGGGGACTGGAGGATGAGTCTGCAAAGGAAGATTGGGCAGTAGAGCTCATGAAAAGGGAACATGAGTGGGGAAGGAAGCTAGAGGAGCTTAGCATGAAAATGGAGGAGAGGATAGCTGCAGAAAGCAGGAAGTGGGGGAAGCAAGTCACAACAGCAGAGGCTAAGATACAGAGATTAGAAGAGAAACTGAACAATTTGAAACAGCCTAAAGAACTAAAAACCAATGTGGACATGGTATCAGAAACTGCTACCTCAGTCACAAATAAGGGGACTGTAGAGAACGGAGTGAAACTGTATGCAGAGGCCCTATCAGACCATCGTGGAGCCCGAGAAAAAGAGAGGATCACATCAGGAACAATCAAGGGGAGTGTAGAAAAAGGGAGAGCTAAGCTATACGTAGAAGCCCTAACAGACCACAGCAGTGCACAGGGAAAGTTAAGAAGGGAAAATGACAGGCCACTGGGCCAAGGGATAACAGACAGTGAAGAGATTGAAGAAAGGAAAACTTCAATGGAGGCAACTAAATCAAATCAGGGGTTACATAGGGATAGGCAGTGGGAGAATGAAAGAGAGAGATCAGTCTTTGTTTATGGGCTCCAGGAAGCTGAAGGGGAAACTTACAAAGCAAGAAGACAAGGGGAGAAAAAAGCAATTGAAAGCATCATGAAAGCAATAGGAGAAGATGACATGACCCAGCTGGCAAATTTTCTGAGAATATGGGGGTTTGCAAGAGGAAAAATCCGGCCAGTCAAAGTGATTTTCAAGGCAGAATTGGCTCGAAACAGGATCCTGCAGGAGAAAGCATGACTAAGGGATATGTCAGAGTACCAGAGGGTGTATCTCGACCGCGACAGAACACGAGAAGAAAGACAGAAACTGAAAGAGGGTACAAAGACAAAAAAAAGGAAAGAGAGATGGACAGGAGAATCTAGACTCAGGAGGAAGCTCAAACACAATCACCTACAGATGTCCCCCAACCTGGACAACCCCAATGCAACCAAACATTCTAACCCAAAACACACATGCCATACCCAGTGCTCCCACCCACCTCATTACAAACTCCACCTTTACACCAACCACCCATAGTTCCTCATCAGGTCTCCCACTTTCCCAACCCCAACGTACCCCCCAGACTAGTTTTAGAAAAGAAGTTGAAGGTTTGGTATACAAATGCAGATGGAATAACAAATGTGAGGAGTGGCATGAAAGAATAAAGGAGAGATCCCCAGACATAACAGCACTCACAGAAACGAAACTCACCAGGATGATAACAGATGCAATCTTTCCACCCGATATCAAATCCTCAGGAAAGATAGAGGGAGCAGAGGGGAAGGAGTTGCACTGCTCATTAACCCTTTGGGGGTCCAAGGACCCTCTCCAAAACTCGTTCTCAGGGTCCAATAATTTAAAAAAAAAAAAAAAAATCTTATGAAATGATAGAGAATCTCTTTCCGATCATAACACCACAAAAATTATGAAATTTGATGGAAAACTAACGGAATTATACTTTCGCGAAGTTAGCGGTATCGATGACATTTACACATCAGCGATTTCACCACTTTGAGCCCTATTTTTGGTAAATTCCCATGTTTCAGTCTACTAAAATTATAGCTATTTCGTTAGAACTCCATTTCTTCTATCGATTGAGTACAAGAAACTGCCTATTTACCAATTTCAACTACCCAAAATAGTGGTCAGAAAATGGCAATTTGGCCAATTTCACACAAATTTCAAACGATGCCAATTTCAAAATAGGGTCCAGAATAAACAAGGCAGACATTCCTGACACTAAAATAACATCTTCTCTATTCATTAGTCATGTCTCCAGGCCCCTCTTACATTACTTTTGCTTTCCATTTTGAATTTTTATTCTCACAAAAAACAGAAGATTTACTGTTATGTATACAACTGCATCATTGTTAAAATGGTATAAATAATATCAGCGCACTTGTGTAAGAATATTAGAATCGCCAGTTGATGTGTATTGGACGCATGGTGTGATTTGTTTACTCTTGAACATCAGACAAAATCAAACATTTTCGCTACTTTGCGCTCAGTTTCAAGGTACAGTGGTACCTCGAGTTACGATGGTCCCCAAAATCGCCCTTTTATGTAAGTTTATTTTTTTAAATGCTTTTGTAAGTATATTTTTGGGGGTGTAAAAGGACTAGTCTATTTTACATTATTCCTTATGGGGATAAATTCGTTTGGTAATGGCACTTGAACAGCATTCTCGAACGAAAAAATATCGTAACTCGAGGTACCACTGTACTTGTCATCATGAAACCAGTCAAAATTATCTCTATTTCTGTAATATATCATGTATTCTATAAAATGAGACTAAGAAAACGAGAATACAAGCATAAATACCATACAAAAATAGACTGCAAAGTCGCTGTTTTAAACCAAAAACACGGTCAGAGTTTTTTTTCCTCATTATGCACTGTGTGGTGCAGGAATTTTTTTATACTGCGCACACTGATCGCACAGACCAATTCTCTCACATCTAGGCCTAACAGCCTGTTTCTGCTTGATTTGAGGTCGCTTGAATTTAGGCGTACTAGTACGACCAAAACCCTGGGGTGTAAGCCATATTAGTACGACCGAAACCCTGAAAGTGTTAAGAACCGGTGGGGATTTGAGGAAGTGGAAGGAATGGATGGAATGGGCAAAAGGGACTACATAGTAGGAACAATCCAGTCTGAGGGCCATAAGGTGGTAATTGCTGTAATGTACAACCCGCCACAGAACTACAGGAGGCCAAGAGAAGAATACGACGAGAGCAACAGAGCAATGGTAGACACACTAGCCAAGGTGGCCAGAAGAGCTCACATGGAGAGAGCAAAGTTACTAGTCATGGGTGATTTCAATCACAAGGAGATTGATTGGGAAAACCTGGAGCCCCATGGGAGTCCTGAATCATGGAGAGCCAAGATGATGGATGTGGTACTGGAAAACCTCATGCATCAACATGTTAGAGACACTACCAGAGAGAGAGGTGAGGATGATCCAGCAAGACTGGACCTAGTATTCACCTTGAGAAGTTCGGACATCAAGGATATCACGTATGAAAGGCCCCTTGGAACTAGTGATCATTTGGTTCTGTGTTTTGATTATATAGTTGAGCTACAAGTGGAGAGGGGAGCAGGAATAGGGAGGGAAAAACGAAATTACAAAAGGGGAGACTACACAGGCATGAGGAACTTCCAACAAGACGTTCAGTGGGAGAGAGAATTGGCAGGAAAACCAGTAAAAGAAATGATGGAATATGTGATAACAAAATGCAGAGGCAGATGAGATGTTTGTTCCCAAGGGAAACAGAAGTAATGGGAAGACCAGAACGAGTCCTTGGTTCACCCAAAGGTGTAGGGAGGCAAAAACAAAGTGCACTAAAGAATGGAAAAAGTACAGGAGACAAAGGACCCAGGAAAATAAAGAGATTAGCCGAAGAGCCAGAAACGAATATGCACAGGTAAGAAGGGAGGCTCAGCGACAATACAAAAACGACATAGCATCAAAAGTCAAGTCTGACCTGAAGCTGTTGTATAGCCACATCAGGAGGAAAACAACAGTCAAGGACCAGGTAATCAGGCTGAGGAAGGAAGGTGGGGAGTTCACAAGAAATGACCAAGAGGTATGTGAGGAGCTCAACATGAGATTTAACCCTTAAACTGTCCACACGTAGATATACGTTCACTCGCGTAGCTGACCGAGTATTTTGAGAAAAAAATAAATTCTTCGTTTTCTTTAAAATGAAGAGTGCATTTTGTTTGTCATTCCCACATTTTGTAATACTACACACACTGAGTGCACAGACCCATTCTCTAATCTCTAGGCAACTCAGGCTTATCGTGGCAAGGTTAAAAGCATTTGAAAAAAAACGTAGATCTACGTTCGGTCAGCTACGCGAGTGAACGTATATCTACGTGTGGACAGTTTAAGGGTTAAAGAAGTATTTACAGAGGAGACAGGAAGGACTCCAGGAATTCAGAATAGGGAGGTATACCAACAAGTACTGGATGAAATACACACAACTGAGGAGGAGGTGAAGAAATGGCTATGTGAACTCGATACCTCAAAAGAGGTGGGATCTGACAACATTTCTCCGTGGGTCCTTAGAGAGGGAGCAGAGATGTTGAGTGTGCCACTAACAAAAATCTTCAACACATCCATTGAAACTGGGCAACTACCTGAGGTGTGGAAGATGGCAAATGTAGTCCCAATTTTTAAGAAAGGAGACAGACACAAGGCATTAAACTACAGACCTGTGTCACTGATGTGTATAGTATGCAAAGTCATGGAGAAGATCATCAGGAGGAGAGTGGTGGATCACCTAGAAAGACACAACCTTATAAACGACAACCAGCACAGTTTCAGGGAAGGAAAATCCTGTGTCACAAACCTACTGGAGTTTTATGACAAGGTAACAGAAGTAAGACACAAGAGAGAGGGGTGGATAGACTGCATTTTCTTGGACTGCAAGAAGGCGTTCGACACAGTTCCTCACAAGAGGTTAATGCAAAAGCTAGAGGATCAAGCACACATAACAGGAAAGGCACTGCAATGGATCAGAGAATATCTGACAAGGAGCAACAACGAGTCATGGTACGTGACGAGGTGTCAGAGTGGGCACTTGTGACGAGTGGGGTTCCACAGGGGTCAGTCCTAGGACCTGTACTGTTTTTGGTATATGTGAATGACATAACGGAAGGGATAGACTCAGATGTGTCTCTGTTTGCAGATGATGTGAAGTTAATGAGAAGAATTAAATCAGTCGAGGATCAGGCAGGACTACAAAGAGACCTGGACAGGTACAAGCCTGGTCCAGTAACTGGCTCCTTGAATTTAACCCTGCCAAATGTAAAGTCATGAAGATCGGAGAAGTGCAAAGAAGACCGCAGACAGAGTATAGTCTAGGGGGCCAAAGACTGCAAACCTCACTCAAGGAAAAAGATCTTGGGGTGAGTATAATACCGAGCACATCTCCTGAGGCACACATCAATCAGATAACTGCTGCAGCATACGGGCAGCTGGCAAACCTAAGAATAGCGTTCCAATACCTCACTAGGGAATCGTTCAAGACTCTGTACACCATATACGTCAGGCCCATACTGGAGTATGCAGCACCAGTTTGGAACCCACACCTGGTCAAGCACGTCAAGAAATTAGAGAAAGTGCAAAGGTTTGCAACAAGACTAGTCCCAGAGCTAAGGGGTTTGTTCTACGAAGAAAGGTTAAGGGAAATCAGCCTGACGACACTAGAGGACAGAAGGGTTAGGGAAGACATGATAACGACATATAAAATACTGCGAGGAATAGATAAGGTGGACAGAGACAAGGGGTCACAATTGGAAGTTGAAGACTCCTATGAGTCAAAGGGATGTTAGGAAGTATTTCTTCAGTCATAGAGTTGTCAGAAAGTGGAATAGCCTAGAAAGTGACGTAGTGGAGGCAGGAACCTACATAGTTTTAAGACGAGGTTTGATAACGCTCATGGAGCAGGGAGAGAGAGGACCTAGTAGCAATCAGTAGAGAGGTGGGGCCAGGAGCTATGAATTGACCCCTGCAACCACAAATAGGTGAGTACAAATAGGTGAGTACCAGACACTTAACCTGTTGTTACAACCACACTGTTAGTGAACCACCAGACACTTAACCTGTTGTTATAACCACACTGTTAGTGAACTACCAGACACTTACCCTGTTGTAACAACCACACTGTTAGTGAGCCACCAGACACTTAACCTGTTATAACAACCACACTGTTAGTGAAGGTAACCTCAAGATATCAAGGGTTATACCAATACACAAATGTGGTGACGCAACAGATGTAAACAACTATAGGCCAATATCAAACTTGCCTTTAATATCCAAAATCTTTAAGAAACTCATACACAAGAGATGATACTCCTTTATACCATCACAAAGCATCCTTAACCACTGCCAGTTTAGCTTGAGGAGAAACAAAAGCATAAATGATGCAATTATAAAAATGCTAGACCTGCTTTACACAGCACTTGAAAAAATGAATATCCACTAGAACTCTATCGACCTTTGTAAAGTTTTTGATACAGTAGAGCACAGCATCCTACTTCACAAACTTAATCATTACAGAATCAGAGGCCATGCACTTACATATATCAAGTCTTACTGTTATGGGGTATTATGGACTTGTTATGGGGGCTATGGAACCCAGCATGTATTGTTGTAATTAAATAACATGAATACCTAATTATATTGAATTAATCAGAAGTACTGCTTAAGATGTTTAAAGGCTAGGCCATCCTTAAAACTTAAAGAGGCTGAATTAAACTGATTTTCTCAATATAATAGGTTATAAAAATAAATGCACATTTTTTATAAGTACTAATTTATAAGTTGCATGTCTCATTGCAATAACAAGATATATTGAGAGTTCCTGGAGGATGTGCAAAGTGATAGGTTTTTGTTTGTTTATGTTGGAGGGAGGAGGAGCTTAGAGAGACTCTTGCTTCCCACACTACTCCTCTCCTGGAAAAACATGGCTGATGCAGTGAGCTGGTATTGTTATAGCTGACCTTAACTTTGTGTTCTGGGCAGAATGAGTGTCCAAGAAGTAATGGGGTGTGTTGTAGATCGATGTTACCATGATATTCTGTGATCTTCAGTGTATCAAGACACTGGAGGGTTAAAGAATGTTAAGAAAAGGAGAGTTAAAGGTGGCAGGTGAGCCATGTGCTTTTGGTGAGGCTGGTTATATGTTTAGGAGTGGAGACCTGTACATTATATGTATATATATACCTCTTAATATAGCATTATTTTTATAATGTTGGTTTAAATAACCTTTTGAGAGGAATGTGAGAGGACCAATAAGTTTTCAGATGCAGCAGCTAAACCTGAGTAAGTATCTTTTTAGCCTATAAATATCCTCCTTTCACCCTAAGACCTTTTAAGTAAATACCCTATGCTAGTACATGTAGAACCTTGATGATAAATATGGGGAAAATAACATAACATGGGGGCCTTAACCGGGAGAGTTATTTGACTGTTAAAATAACTCAAAACATTCTTTGAGATGTACTGGATTGGGTAATAAGTCACATGTTTCTGGTAGGATAAAATTTACCTTGGTGGTGTCAGTGGAAGGTTCATATATTAGTTTACAGGTTGTTTTCTCCAGAGTGGGGATTAAAAGTTAAGTAACACATTTTGTTTGTGGTTATGGTAGAGTGCCATGTGAAGATTTTTCCATTGAACTTGTGTTATTTTTATGTACCTGTGTAAAGACCTTGTCCATTGATGCTGTGCAGGAGTTTTAAGGATGGCCTAGCCTTTAAACATCTTAAGCAGTACTTCTGATTAATTCAATATAATTAATTATTCATGTTATTTAATTACAACAATACATGCTGGGTTCCATAGCCCCCATAACAAGTCCATAATACCCCATAACACTTACATTACTAATAGACTGCAATACATCTCTATTAAGGACATAACCTCCTCAACAAGAACTCTGGATACTGGCGTTCCACAGAGAAGCATGCTTGGCCCCCTACTTTTCCTTTTATACATCAAAGACCTAAATGTATCGCAACAACTTACAAGTACAGTACAGTGGTACCCCAAGTTATGTACTGCTCCCAACTCAAACAATTATGTAAGTGTATTATTGTAAGTGCTTTTGTAAGTGTATTTTGGGGGGTCTGAAAGGACTAATCAAATTTACATTATTCCTTATGGGAACAAAGTCGTTCGGTAACAGCACTCGAACAACCTTCTGGAACGAAGAAAGTACGAAACTCGGGGTACCACTGTATTCTCTTTGTTGACAACACAACTTTTGTCATCTCCCACCCTAATCTTGCCTCACTCAATACTATTGTTAATGAAGAGCTCGTAAAAATATCAACATGGATGACTACCAATAAACTTACACTTAACATTGACAATATCTTCTATATTATGCTTGGGAGCAGAGTAAGTGACATCGAACTAAACATTATTATTAACAATACTCTTATTGCTAAACATAATGAGGGAAAAATTTCTGGGTCTGCACCTTGACAGCAACTTGAAATTCAGCACCCATATCCAACACAACAAAAATAGTATCCAAAACAGCTGGCATCCTCTCAAAGATACATACATACATTATTATTTTTTATTAACACATCTGCCAATTCCCACCAAGGTAGGGTGGCCCGAAAAAGAAAAACTTTCGTCATCATTCACTCCATCACTGTCTTGCCAGAGGGGTGCTTTACACTACAGTTATAAAACTGCAACATTAACACTGTACTTCCCATCTCCAGGACTCAAGTCCGGCCTGCCGGTTTCCCTGAATCCCTTCATAAATGTTACTTTGCTCACACTCCAACAGCACGTCAAGTATTAAAAACCATTTGTCTCCATTCACTCCTATCAAATACGCACACGCATGCTTGCTAGAAATCCAAGCCCCTCGCACACAAAACCTCTTTTACCCCCTCCCTCCAACCTTTCCTAGACCGACCCCTACCACGCCTTCCCTCCACTACAGATTTATACACTCTCGAGGTCATTCTGTTTCGTTCCATTCTCTCTACATGTCTGAACCACCTCAACAACCCCTCCTCAGCCCTCTGGATAATAGTTTTGGTAATCCCGCACCTCCTCCTAATTTCCAAACTCCGAATTCTCTGCATTATATTCACACCACACATTGACCACAGACATGACATCTCCACTGCCTGCAGCCTTCTTCTCGTTGCGACATTCATCACCCATGCTTCACACCCATATAAGAGTGTTGGTATAACTATACTCTCATACATTCCCCTCTTAACTTCCATGAACAAAGTTCTTTGTCTCCACAGACTCCGAAGTGCACCACTCACCCTTTTCCCCTCATCAATTCTATGATTCGCCTCATCCTTCATAGACCCATCTGCTGACATGTCCACTCCCAAATATCTGAATACATTCACCTCCTCCATACTCTCTCCCTCCAATCTGATGTCCAATCTTTCGTCACCTAATCTTTTTGTTATCCTCATCACCTTACTCTTTCCTATATTCACTTTCAATTTTCTTCTTTTACATACCTTACCAAATTCATCCACCAAACTCTTCAACTTCTCTTCAGAATCTCCCAAAAGCATAGTGTCATCAGCAAAAAGCAACTGTGACAACTCCCACTTTGTATTTGATTCTTTGTCTTTTAACCCCACACCTCTTGCCAAGACCCTCGCATTCACTTCTCTTATAACCCCATCTATAAATATATTGAACAACCACGGTGACATCACACATCCCTGTCTAAGGCCTACTTTTACCGAGAAATAATCTCCCTCTCTCCTACACACTCTAACCTGAGCCTCACTATCCTCATAAAAGCTCTTCACTGCTTTCAGTAACCTACCTCCTATTCCATACACCTGCAACATCTGCCACATTGCCCCCCTATCCACCCTATCATATGCCTTTTCCAAATCCATAAATGCCACAAAAACCTCTTTACCCTTATCCAAATACATTATTATGTACCACAAACAGCACTATTCACATTATACTATTCACTGACCTACCCCTGCCTCACCTACACTGTGCCTGGGGATCCACAACAGCAACTCACCTCAAGCCAATAATAACTCAATGAAAAGCCGAAGTACGAATGACCACACAGTCCACTGCTAAACAACACCCCCATCCCCACTCTTCAAAGACCTAAACCTACTTGCTATACAAAACATTTACTCTTTCTATTGTGCATCCTGCATTTACAGAACAATAAATTCTAATATTAATCCCAACCTGAGCACTTTCTTGATAGTTGCAACATCACCCACAGACAATACTATGCACAAAAATCTTTAAGAACAAAAATCTCAATGACATTCCCCTTGTCTGATTAAATCTCTTCAAAAATTCAATGTACATAAAAGAGCCCAAAATCTGAAACTCTCTGCCAGACATCTCCAGAACCATTGACTCTGACTCAGCCAGCAGCTTCAAAACTACTGTTAAAAAACACCTTTTTCTCCCCAACATATCCCAGCATCAGCTAAATATGTGAAAATCACATTTCCATATTCTCAATGTTACGAACACATGTAAAACAATATAATCTTATTTTCAATATCTGTAATCCTCCAAAACATTAAAAAAATTGATTTTGTGTCCCCTTTACATTAATAATCAAACCTGTAATTCCTTATTACATGTAATTAAACATGATAAAAGCCTATACAGTGGACCCCCGGTGTTCGTCCTGCTCCAAACTTGCCGTTTTATGTAAGTGTATTTTTTTAAATGCTTTTGTAAGTGTATTTTTGGGGTCTTAAAAGGACTAGTCTACTTTACATTATTCCTTATGGGAATAAATTCGTTTGGTAATGGCACTTGAACAGCATTCTGGAACGAAAAAATCACGAAAACCGGGGGTTCACTGTATATAACATGAACTAACGTGATATTCATTGTAACTCCTAAATTTATACTTACACTCACTCAAGTGACTGTGTGTATAAAATTATTCATATCATTACTGCCTTATTAATCTTAAGTTTGCCAGAAATGTTCTGCATATTAACCCTTAAACGATCCAAACGTATATATACGTTAGTACTGCTACTGCCCCCAAATGTATATTTACGTTTTATTTTTCCTGCATCCAAATTT
>WNWK01007011.1:0-12500 GCA_009830355.1 Cherax destructor
TGGTGGAAGATGTTCAGCAGGTGATGGAAGATGTTGCAGGTGGTGGAAGATGTTAAATGAAGTGTAGACAGCCTGTACTGTCTCCATAGACAGCCTATGCTGTCTGCCAGCTGAGTTCATGTTTTGCGCCATTTCAGTCTGCTCAGACCTGCCTCTCTCTCACTCACTCAGCGGCCTTGACTCAGTCAACAGGCCTACTCTTCTCTCCCTCGCAGGCCATGGCCCTCCTGGGCCATGGGCACAAACACACTGCCTGTGTACCCTCACGTTATTTGCAAATAAAGTAAGAAGCCTCCGAAGCCTTGTCAGTGCCACCCTGCCTTGATCTACGACACAATAAACACCTAGTAAACATTGGTGGCAGCGGTGGGATCAGCAGATGTGTTGCCCGAGGAGGGAAGGAAGAGGAATGAAGTTGTCTTCACTTCATCAGCCTACACAAGAAGCATCTGTCTCTCAACGAGTTATCCTGATGTCGCGTCTGCAAGTCTCTGCATCCAGACACAGGTACAAGCAGGATCCAGGCTGAAATTTGTCGAATTTCTCCTAGTGGCGTCCCTGCGACTCCACGCCACAGCATCCCACGCTGTTCAAGTCACATGCTCAGCCTTACCAGCATGTTCTGCTGTTGTTGTTCAGCTCAGCACGGCTATTTCAGCAAGTCAGAGGTGAGTTTGTGGTGATTTCAGCGTCCAGTGTGAGCGTGTCTCCCTTGTGTGTTGTGAGGTGAGAGTAGGGAACGGCTGGGTTCCTCCCTGTCACCCACGCTCGCCCTAGTGTACGCTGCCACCATACACCACTCGCCACCACTGCTCTCACTCCCTCTCTGCTGTATTCCTGTGAATTTCCTTGTGAATTCTTGCCAGAGCTGTGTATCCGAGTGCCCGAGGTCACTCGAAGCCACGTGGGGTGTGACGAAGCCATGTGGGTTACTAAGCCAGATGTTACAAGCCACATACCGTAGTCTGCTACTGCATCAACCCATGATGTCACCATGCCACTGACGTCACTCACGATGCTGCCTGACTTCACTGATGTCACTCACGATGCTGCTCGACTTCAAGGTGTGACCTCGCGACGACACCCACGATGTTGCCTGACATCACTCGCAATGTCATCCCATGACATCCCTCACAATGTCAATCCAGGAAGTCACCTTGCGACGTCTGCTGATGTCACCTCATGACATCACCTCACGATGTCATGCCTGACATCACCACATGATGTCACGAGTGCTGTAGTTTCACAGTGAGCAAATTGTTGCATTATTTTTAATTTAATTCCTCTCAGTCAGTGTTCTCACAAGTCCATGTATGGCTTAGTGTCGATTTTTTGCACAGAAAAGCATCAGTTGCTAGTAAGCCATGTTGTACTGCACGTGAAGTATGTGTGTGCAGTTTTCGTGTATCCTGCGTTACTTCCTCGTGTTACTTGTCACCCAGTGTGACCCGCGCGCTTGACAGCTGACATTAGTCAGTTCAGGTGTCAGTTACGAGCGTCCGCCTTGTACAGAAAGCTCTTGATGCCCTGCTGAATCATATCCGCGACGATTCTCCCATCAAGACTCGTTTCCACTTCACCTTCTGATCGTCAGAGTACAGTTATATGTAGACGACCAGTCTGAGGACACTTAGACCATCCTCTGCTGTAACTTCAACTGTCGAGAGAATGACACTCGTCAAGCCACAGTAGCCTTGTCCTGTCAGCAGGTGACTGTCAGCCTCATGTCACAGCTGCACAAAGATGATGTCACTTTGACTGCTAGCCCACTCACTGCAGTAAGGTGTATGCTGTTACGACCTCCAGATGTTTTGCTGAGTTGTCTCTGCCACGATTCACTCCACACTCGCCAGCAGTGACAGCCCCAGTGACAGTACCAGTCGAGAAATGTCCTCCTGAGTCGCTTACCTGAAGAAGTCCTGCCCAGTTTCAACTACTGACGACGCCTCACTTGAGGGCACAAGCAGGTTGTGCCCCAGGTTGGGTGAACCCTGCAGCAACTACTACGATGACTGCTCCACCGTCCCAGAGAAGACCGTACCCTGTTACTTTACAGCTCAGGCGCAGCGATGTCTCCTGTGTTGCAGTATCTGTCCAGACGCAGGAAGCCGTGCAGTGATACCCATTGATGCTCACTGCCTTAGACCACAAAGCACACCTTTTTTTTCTTCCCTCTCTGTAGGAAGTTTTTTTTCCATGTCCATATGGGTATATATATATATGTTTTTATTTTGTGTTCTGTGCCCTGTTCTTGCGAGAGAGAGAGACCGAGTTTTTTTTTACTGCCAGTCATGGTCAGGGTCGACCATGGGTGCGTGGCCGAGCGATATAGACAGTTTGTACTGTCTGCATAGACAGCCTATGCTGTCTGCCAGCCGAGTTCATGTTTCGCGCCATGCTCGTGTTGCCACCTATAGGCCCATACCCATTTCAGTTTGCTCAGACCTGCCTCTCTCTCACTCACTCAGCGGCCTTGACTCAGTCAACAGGCCTACTCTTCTCTCCCTCGCAGGCCATGGGCACAAACACACTGCCTGTGTACTCTCACATTATTTGCAAATAAAGTAAGAAGTCTCCGAAGCCTTGTCATTGCCACCCCGCCTTGATCTACGACACAATAAACTCCTAGTAAACAGAAGTGGAAGATGTTGCAGGAGGTGGAAGATGTTATATGAGGTGAAAGATGTTGCAGGAGGTGGAGGATGTTGCAGGTGGAAGATGTTGCAGGTGGTGGAAGATGTTGCAGGAGGTGGAAGATGTTATATGAGGTTGAAGATGTTGCAGGTTGAAGATGTTGCAGAAGGTGGAAGATGTTGCAGGCGATGGATGATGAGTATGTTACAAGAGATAGATAAAAAGTAGGCTTAGTTATTTATCTGAACACAATGAAGTTACACCGGATGGTATGAACAATTTGTGACTTTTAGTTACAATTGTATAACATATTCGTTAGAATATGTGATACAGAGAAGGATGTTGCAGGTGGTGTAGGATTCTACAGGTGCAGAAGCATACAGTTCGTAATGTCGCCGTCTGGTGAAGAAAAGTTGCTGTATGCAACACATACTCTTCCTTAGAACTTGCTTGCTTTCATACCAAGCAAGTGATCACGTGTTATGTCATTACTTGCAAAATCAATAATGGTTTTGTGGCAGAACTCAGATGGAATTGTTGGAAATATTGGTACTCAACTGGTTATACAAAGGGTGTAAAATTTAATCCAAAGTGAGGCTGTTTACGTAGAGCGTAAGGTGGTGATTGAGACAGCAATGACCAGGCTAGGTTGGAACACGGCTGCAGCCCACAAGATGATATAAATGAAAATTGCACTCATTGCAGAGTTCGTAAAATAATGCAGCATTCTCTCTCCCACTGCTTTCGACATTACAGTGCAAGAACCATCTTCACACATGACCTTGACGCCATGAAAATGCCCTTCAACATTAGAAACATTTTGAAAGGTGAAATCTTCCCACTTCATATAACACAGAATATAACCAAAGAATTGACCCAGTTCCTATGAACAACCAACACCGTCAATAACAGTATTTCCACTCGGCAGAGGCGAGAGAAACACTAGGATGTTGATTCCCACAAGCAACTGCAATGACAAGTCATCGGTGAACCAACACAACCAGTCACTCCACATCCCAGATTGTGTAGTCAACGGGAACCTCTAAACAAACTGCACGTATCCTAAACTTAGAAAAAGAAGCAGAATAAGGAGGAGGTGGTACAAACAGGAATTTGAAGGGACGAGTTTATTCGACCTTAGTGTTTAAATTTATATACAGTGCTTCTTTTAGTTGCATCTTCTAGTAATGTATTCCAAATATTTATAACTCAGAGACAAAAATTAATTTATTGGACTAAAAACAACGTTCTTCCAGTTTTAATTAACTGCTGCACGTTATACGTGAGAGAACGACATTATTTTTTCCTCGACAATTTTTTATGCCTCTAAACAATTTAAATACTCGTATTAAATCAGTTTTTATCTTCACCACGCAAGGCTGAATAAATTAATCTCTTCTAAACGGGTTTAATAAGATTTACTTCTTAGTCTGGGTGTCCTTATCTTATCTGAGCACTGAACGCTGCAACTTGTCAATATTCATTCTCATATATGTTGCGAGGTGCTGATCTCCAAGACGAGGGATTTTGTCTCGCGATTAGTTTACGGAGAATCAAACTCCCTGCGCTGGATGACCCACACAGGTATAGCGATATATGTAGTATGTGTAATATATATATATATATATATATATATATATATATATATATATATATACATATATGTCGTGCCGAATAGGTAAAACTTGCGATTCTGGCTTAAATAGCAACGCTCTTCTTGCCGAATAAGGCAAGCGAAAATTTGTGTATGCAATAATAAAATTATTCTGAACCTAACGAAAAAATATATATTTCATTGTTTGTTTATTATTAGATTACTGTAAACTTATCTAAAATATATTTAGTTGGATTAGGCTAAATTAAATTGCGCTTGTAATAATAAGGTTAGATAAGTTTTCTAAGGTTCTTTTGGTACAAAATTATTAATTTTTACATTAACATAAATGAAAAAAATATATATCTTTAAACGTATAAGAGAAAATTTTAGAAAGGACTTAATTTTAAATGAGTTCTTGCTAACTGACCAATTTACCTATTCGGTATATATATATATATATATATATATATATATATATATATATATATATATATATATATATATATATGTATATGTATATATATATATATATATACATATGCCGGACTTGAGTTCTGGAGATGGGAAGTACAGTGCCGGCACTCTGAAGGAGGGGTGTAAATGTTGCAGTTTTATAACTGTAGTGTAAAGCACCCTTCTGGCAAGACAGTGATAGAGTGAATGATGATGAAAGTTTTTCTTTTCGGGCCACCCTGCCTTGGTGGGAATCGGCCGATGTGTTAATAAAAAAAAAAAATATATATATATATATATATATATATATATATATATATATATATATACTTTTAGAATAGGATTTATTTATTTAAAAGACAGAGTCATGTATTCAATAAAGCAACATTTCAAAAGAAGTTATGAATCTCCTCCAGTTCCTAAGAAATTAAATCTACAGTAAACACATCTTTCTGAGATATGGTGGAAGCGCTAAACTCTTATGAACGACACAATGCCTGATTAATAATCTAGTTTGATCGGAGGAAGGGGCAGATTACCTCACTTCCTTAGATCAAAAGCTCTTTGCCATCATAAAAGCATTCTTCTTGAAGGGACTGTCTAGGACACATATGTAAATTATTGGTAGTGGTGACGGTGGAAAGACGAGATGAGGTAATATTCATTTACCCAAAGCTCATTTACATACAACTCTTTTGCATAAAGATCATTTGCATAAAGCTCATTTACATGAAGCTCATCTGAATACCCGATAGAACGAAGGTCTTAGAATGTCCCGCATATTCCACTCACACCTCCCAGCCATCCTGGACCATTTTAGTAATGACCTCGCTGTTACACGTCCTTGTAACCCCTTTCCCGCACATACCACAGCCATACCCACATACCAAGATCCTACACACATACTCCGCTACATACGCACGTACTACGGCCATACCCACATACAAAGATCCTACACAAATACTACGCTTAATACGCACGTACCACGGTAATATGCACATGCCGCAGTTACACTCCATGGATAGTCTCACATATGTGAACTAGCTACCACGCCACGTATACTTATTAACAACCTGGAGGTGGAGGTTCTAGGAAGAGAGAAGAAATATTCTAAGGAGCTTATAAATGTTGATGAAGAAAGTTTAGTTTAATATCTTTATTATGCACCCCATACCCATCCTGTGGGCGGTAGTCAAAAGATTACAGAGGGACATAATGGGTCCAGGGACTGGGCCTCAAAGTTTTGATAGCTGAGCAAGTTACAAAGGTAATGAACTCAGTTCTAGTCACAATCATGACAAGTTACAAAGGTATTTACAGATTACAGAGGTACATAATGGGTCCAGAGACTGAGCCCCAAAGTTTTGATAGATGAACAAGGTACAAAGGTAATGAACTCACAAGTTTCAAAGGTAATGAATCATGTAAGTAAGTAAATTCACTTACTTACGTTTATACATGGTTGTAATCATGAACAAATTATAAAGTAATGCATTGGACAGGAAGGAATAATATCTTATAGGAATAAGTAAAAACTACAGTAGATATGAGGAGAAAAAGGGAGGTGGTGAGTTTAAATATATCTGGAAATATTTACCCATGGAGGCACAAAGGGAAATGTACCAGAGAATAGTAGTATTAACACTTATACGGGTGTGAATCATGGGCTTTAAAATTTGCAGCAAGGAGGCTGGAGGCAGAAGGGATGTCTTGTTTGAGGGCAATGTGTGTGGAATGAATATTATGCAGAGAATTCGGTGTGGGGTTAATAAGAATATAATTCAAAGGGTTGTGGAGGGGTTATAAAGTTGAATCGGGCATTTAAGAGAGGATGAAGTAGAATAGAATGACCAAAGGTGTGTATATGCCTAGGGTGGAATGAAGGACGAGTAGTGGTCATTCCAGGATGGATTGGAGGGAGTGAATAAAGGATGTTTTCAGTGCTATGAGCATAAACATCCAACAGGCTAGAGTGAGCGTATTACACAGCACTAAGTGATTTTTATGGCTTGGCGTGCTGTTGTAGTATGAGCAAGGTTAACTTTAATATATATATATATATATATATATATATATATATATATATATATATATATATATATATATATATATATATATATATATATATATATACGTATATATATATATATACGTATATATATATATATATATATATATATATATATATATATATATATATATATATATATATATATATGAAACAACCACTATGAAAATAGAGGAATTAGCTTGTGACTACTCACATTCCTTGATAATGTGAGTAGTCACGAAGCGCTGAATCTCTATTTCATAGTGGTTTTTATATTTGATATCACCTGATTACTGTGATCTTTTGCATATATATATATATATATATATATATATATTATTAAAGTTCTCAGTATATATATATATATATATATATATATATATATATATATATATTTTATATATATATATATATATATATATATATATATGCAAGACAACCACTATGAAAAATAGAGGAATTCCAAGCGCTTTCCTTTTATAGTTCCTTGATAATGTGAGTAGTCACGAAAGCGCTTGGAATTCCTCTTTTTTCATAGTGGTTGTCTTGCATATTTTGATATCACCTGTTTACTGTGATCTTTTTGCATATATATATATATATATATATATATATATATATATATATATATATATATATATATATATATATATATATGTGTGTGTGTGTGTGTGTGTGTGTGTATAAATAGGGAACAAACGATACAAGATGCAAAACAACCACGGGGAGAGTTGAATGATAGCTCTAGGCCTTTCGTGTTGCAATCAACACATATATCAGGAGCTTAAAATGTTGCAGAAAAGAGGAGGAGGAGGTCCAAGCAAATACGATCACAGGGCAAAGGCGCTCTCTGTGATGGTATTTTCTTGGACATCCTCTTTTCTGCTGTTAACACTGTAAGATCCTGATGTGTTGATTGCATCACGAAAGGCATAGAACTATCATTCAACTTTCCGTCATTGTTTTTGTATATATATATATATATATATATATATATATATATATATATATATATATATATATATATATATATATATATATATATATATATATATATATATATATATATATATATATATACAAACACTGATCTCTGGCCGACGGAGACTCGAACCTACGAACCTCATGACAAGGTACGCAGTGCTTTACCGACCGTACCACACTGGTCCAATACCTTGGCATCCAGCTTTCGCTAGACGTTATTCCAAGGCAGCCAGCTTTCAGGCAGGAAGGCTTACAGCTTTTCATCTCATCCCCTGCATGCATCGACACAACTAGAGATTTTACAATGCTAGGAATTCGCAAGAGCAGGCGAAATATTCAAAACACTGATCTCTGGCGAGGAGACTCAACCTACGAACCTCATGACAAGGTACCTTGTCATGAGGTTCTAGGTCTGAGTCTCTCGCTAGAATCAGTGTTTGTGAATATTTCGCCTGCCTGCAAATTCTACATATATATATATATATATATATATATATATATATATATATATATATATATATATATAAAACTTCGATTTTGGCTTAAATAGTAATAATTTCGCAAATCATTCTGAACATAACGAAAAATATATTTCATTGTGTTTGTTTATTATTAAATTAATGTTAACGTATCTAAAATATACTATTTAGTTGTTAGCTAAATTAATTGCTTGTTGTAATAAGGTTAGTAGGTTTCAAAGTTTTGTACAAAATTATAAATTCACATTAACATAAATGAAAAATATATTTTTAAACGTATAAGAGAAATTTTAGAAAGGACTTAATTTTAGATGAGTTCTTGCTAATTGACCAGTTTTACCTAATCGGCACGACATATATATATATATATATATATATATATATATATATATATATATATATATAATATATATATATATATATATATGTCGTGCCGATTAGGTAAAACTGGTCAATTAGCAAGAACTCATCTAAAATTAAGTCCTTTCTAAAATTTCTCTTATACGTTTAAAAATATATTTTTTCATTTATGTTAATGTAAGAATTTATAATTTTGTACCAAAACTTTGAACCTACTTAACCTTATTACAACAAGCCAATTTAATTTACCTAACAACTAAATAGTAATTTAATAGTTAACTTAATTTAATAATAAACAAACCATGAATATATTTTTCGTTATGTTCAGAATGATTTTGGCGAAATTATTACTATTTAAGCCAAAATCGCAAGTTTACCTAATCGGCACGATATATATACATATATATATATATATATATATATATATATATATATATATATATATATATATATATATATATATATATATATATATATATATATATATATATGCAAAAAGATCACAGTAAACAGGTGATATCAAAATATGCAAGACAACCACTATGAAAAATAGAGGAATTCCAAGCGCTTTGTGACTACTCACATTATCAAGGAGCTATGAAAGCAGCTTGGAATTCTTATTATTTTCATATGTTTTATTATATGTATATATATATATATATATATATGTCGTGCCGATTAGGTAAAACTTGCGATTTTGGCTTAAATAGCAACGCTCACCTTGCCATATAAGACAAGTGAAAATTTGTGTATGCAATAATTTCACCAATATCATTCTGAACATAACGAAAAAAATATATTTCATTGTGTTTGTTTATTATTAAATTAATGTTACCGTATCTAAAATATATTTAGTTGGGTTAGGCTAAATTAAATTGCGCTTGTTGTAATAAGGTTAGGTAGGTTTTCAAAGTTTCTCTTGGTACAAAATTATAAATTCTTACATTAACATAAATGAAAAAAATACATCTTTAAACGTATAAGAGAAAATTTTAGAAAGGACTTAATTTTAGATGAGTTCTTGCTAATTGACCAGTTTTACCTAATCGGCACGACATATATATATATATATATATATATATATATATATATATATATATATATATAATGAAGTGCAGGAGTGTGTGAGGGTAGGGATTAGTGGGAGTAGGGAGGAGCAGAAGTCGGGGAAATAAAAATCAACAGTTCGTGCAATAAGATTCAATTACAAACTCGGAGAGAGAGAGAGAGAGAGAGAGAGAGAGAGAGAGAGAGAGAGAGAGAGAGAGAGAGAGAGAGAGAGAGAGGAGAGAGAGAGTAGAGAATATAGAAGAGAGTAGAGAGTATTAGATAGTAGGGATGGTGACAAGAGGTGAAACTTTCAGCAAGGTCAGGCAGTTTGTGTGTAGGGACGACAGAGACGAAAAAAGTTAATTCTGGATGCCCGCTAAATAAAATGGTCATAATCTGGCTAAGACCTACGTCAGGAAACACTTTTCCTGTTTCCTGACAAACCTTACCTAACCTAACCTGCATGCCCGCTGATGGCCTCAACAGTCTAATAAGATATGTTGAACTGACAGTGCAACCCGAAGATACATGTGTCGGTGCAGGTGTTGGTGTAAGTGTATGTGTCGGTGCAGGTGTTGGTGCAGGTGCATGTGTCGGTGCAGGTGTTGGTGCAGATGCATGTGTGGGTGTTGGTGCAGGTGCATGTGTCGGTGCAGGTGCATGTGTGTCGGTGCAGGTGCATGTGTGTCGGTGCAGATGCATGTGTGGGTGTCGGTGCAGGTGCATGTGTGGGTGTTGGTGCAGGTGCATGTGTGGGTGTGGTGCAGGTGCATGTGTGGGTGTTGATGCAGGTGCATGTGTCGGATGCAGGTGCATGTGTTGGTGCAGGTGTATGTGTTGGTGCAGGTGCATGTGTGTCAGTGCAGGTATAGGCTCATATGTCAAAATACAACATACTTAAGAGTGTGTCGTGGGTCAGCAGGAATCAGTGTATTATTCAGTCACTTTTAGGAAATTCCCACTTTTTTTCCACTCAAATTTGAGTGAACAAGTAGAGATTGATGCACTACAGTGACACATGTCACAGTAACCACATGCAGTAGAGTGATGCACTTCAGTGACACATGTCACAGTAACCACAGCAGTAGAGAGTGATGCACTTCAGTGACACATGTCACAGTAACCACATCAGTACAGTGATGCACTTCAGTGACACATGTCACAGTAACCACAGCAGTAGAGATTGATGCACTACAGTGACACATGTCACAGTAACCACATCAGTAGAGTGATGCACTTCAGTGACACATGTCACAGTAACCACAGCAGTAGAGAGTGATGCACTTCAGTGACACATGTCACAGTAACCACAGCAGTAGAGTGATGCACTTCAGTGACACATGTCACAGTAACCACAGCAGTAGAGAGTGATGCACTTCAGTGACACATGTCACAGTAACCACAGCAGTAGTGATGCACTTCAGTGACACATGTCACAGTAACCACAGCAGTAAGAGTGATGCACTTCAGTGACACATGTCACAGTAACCACAGCAGTTAGTGATGCACTTCAGTGACACATGTCACAGTAACCACAGCAGTAGAGTGATGCACTTCAGTGACACATGTCACAGTAACCACAGCAGTAGAGTGATGCACTTCAGTGACACATGTCACAGTAACCACAGCAGTGAGAGATGATGCACTTCAGTGACACTGTCACAGTAACCACAGCAGTAAATGATGCACTACGTGACACATGTCACAGTAACCACAGCAGTAGAGAGTGCCTCAGTGACACATGTCACAGTAACCACAGCAGAGAGAATGCACTTCAGTGACACATGTCACAGTAACCACAGCAGTAAGGATGCACTTCAGTGAACATGTCACAGTAACAACAGCAGTAGAGAGTGATGCACTTACAGTGACACATGTCACAGTAACCACAGCAGTAAGATGATGCACTTCAGTGACACATGTCACAGTAACCACAGCAGTAGAGTGATGCACTTCAGTGACACATGTCACAGTAACCACAGCAGTAGAGATGATGCACTTCAGTGACACATCACAGTAACCACAGCAGTAGGAGTGATGCACTTCAACACATGTCACAGTAACCACAGCAGTAGAGAGTGATACTTCAACACATGCCAAACACAGCAGTAGGATGCACTTCAGCACATTCACAGTAACACAGCAGTAGATGATGCACTTCAGTGACACATGTCACAGTAACCACAGCAGTAATGATGCACTTCAGTGACACATGTCACAGTAACACAGGTAAGATGAGCATTAGTGACACGTCACAGTAACCAAGCAGTAGAGAGTGTACTCAGTGACACATGTACAGTAACCACAGATAGAGAGATGCACTCAGTGACACATTCACAGTAACACAGAAGAGATGACAGTGACACATGTCACAAACCACAGAAGAGCATCAGTCATGCACAGTAACACAGCAGTAGAGAGCACTTCAGTGACAGTCACAAACACAGGTAGAGGATGACTATAATGTAACAGGAAGACCAGTGCTTCATACCACCAGAAGGATGCACTCAGTGACATGTCGTCCAAGTGATGCACTCAGACATGTCATACCAACAGAGGATGCACTCAGTGAATTCACAGTAACCAGAGATGCACAGACTGCGAAAGGTGACTATGACACTCCAGTAACCCAGCAGAGTGATGCAGAAATGTCAGTACCAGGTGATACTCAGTGACATGTCTAACCAGAGATGATCAGACATGTCAGACCAAGAGATGATGCACTACAGTAAACACAGTAAATGTCATCATGTAAGTACAGTAAATGCAAAAGTACCAGAAGTACCCATAAACCACAAAACATAGTGACCTCACACAGTAATACACTGACACTTAGACACAAGTAACCATAGAAACGTAAACATCAGAAACGGACACGCACAGAAACATCAGT
>WNWK01007011.1:17500-25000 GCA_009830355.1 Cherax destructor
GTGAAGTTAGGCAGCAAGTACATTTGGTAATATTTTCCCTACAATGTAAACATGACCGTGCCAAGAAACACACACACACACACACATAAACAAACACAGTATCATAGCTTATAAACGTAAACAGTTTTTTTTACTGCGGTCCTAATGAGCCATATTAGTATCACACATGGTACCCTAACTTGCCTCACAAATAATCATAATCGTCACAACGCCCAACAAAGCCACACTCTCATGCACGCATATGCAAATGCACACTAGCTAATGCCACTCTTTACGATACTGCTAATTCACACTATTTACCTTATAAAAGGACACAGTAAAAACCTGTGGATATAATGACGAGCGTCCCGGAGCGCCATTAGGAGGGCAGACACACACTCGAGGCCTTGACCCACTCCATCACAGCTTCTACACGTGTGTTTTAGTGTCAAGTGAAGGGGGGCGTAGCCCACCCTGGGCTGCTGGGACCTAGCCCACCCTGGGCTGCTGGGATCTAGCTCACCCTGGGCTGCTGGGAATTAGCCCACCCTGGGCTGCTGGGATCTAGCTCACCCTGGGCTGCTGGAATTAGCCCACCCTGGGCTGCTGGGATCTATCCCACCCTGGGCTGCTAGGATCTAGCCCACCCTGGGCTGCTGGGACTCATCAAACACTGAGGTGCTAGGACTCCGCGGCACCCAATATATTATTATTATTATTATTAACAATATGTCACAAATTAATTGAAACAATTCATAAAAAAAGAACACGAGAAGAATTGTTTCGTGAATATTAATATTGTTATAGTTAAGAGGAAGCGCAAAACCCGTACGAGTCGTACAGAGCCTGGGGAATACGAAACAGTCGACTAGGTTCGACACCTACGTTGCCAACTTCCCCCCTCCAGCAACACCCTCCCCCCGCCCTCAGGCACAAATACGTTGCGTCTCTCAGGCAACACCCTACCCCCCCCCCCCTCCCGCCAATTCATGAAATTTGTGACACTTTCGTGGATTATTGTTCATTATATTTTATTTCTTTTACTTTTGTTATGTTATTATGACGCGATAACCAACAGCCCGTGTGGAGCATCTGAATTATGGGAGGCGATCAGACTTACGATGATCAGACTTACGATGATCAGACTTACGCTGAGGAAGGTGAAGATAGCTTCAATTCAATGGATCAAGAGCCCATCGACAGCATGAAGGGTCGAGGGGTGGATATATATAAATATCAGAATATATCAGTGTTTTTCGGAGACTCGAACTGAGGGTGTGTCAGGTGAGAGTCCGGAGCATGACCACTCGCACCACCGTCCCCTGACACCCACCCCGTTTCCAGGCACCCAAAAACGCTTTCAACTGTTGTACGAATTATTTAGAGCAATAAAAGCTTGTATATATATATATATATATATATATATATATATATATATATATGAGAAAGATTTTTAATCTTTTTTTTGGGGGGGGATTCATGCATCCTCGACTGGTGAGGTATATGTGAAACGCAACTGATCTCGTGCAGCGTATAATAAGGCTTTGAATCTAACAAACCACCATTCGTCACTTGTTACGCAGTGTTTACCTCGCTCTTAGAGGACGGAGGACTGAGCCTCTTCCACTCCTTGTGCTAAATGACCCACACAGCTTTAACACAATATATAAATAACAGTAATCATCAGTAAGGTCACAAGTCTGCCCAGCGATGCTGCTCTCCCTATAAAAATAAATATATTCTTCAGGGTGAGATTTATACAAGTTATTCACCAAGCTGTGCTATATATCCCGAAGCGCTAAACTTGTATGGATTATTCAGCGGAAAGATTAGTGGAAGCTCAATTCTCAGTCCAGTATTCTTGGCCTCTAACTGTAGATGATTCTGGTATACACAGAGTGGGACCATCACTGATCATGGCGTCCCTCTTGCTCTACTCAGCGCTTAATATAACACTTGTATATATTTAATTAGTATTTTCAAATAAATAGAAAGTTATAGTTCGTGTGTTGTTGTTTTGGGGTTCAGTAGCAGACAGCTGGCCTGGTCTGTAGCAGCAAGGTAAGTTATCCCAGCTATCTGGCAGTATAAAGTGCTAATATCAGCTTATCGCGGCCCACCAACAGTAAAACCTTTTACGGGATGCTCATCAAACTGCTGGCGATATCTCAACTCCCTCTCCACCACTTGAAACAATTTGTTGAGGTATACATTGTGGTGGTGATGACGCTGGCGGGACCCGGGACACACTGACGGGACCCGGGGCACACTGGCGGGACCCGGGGCACACTGGCGGGACCCGGGACACACTGGCGGGACCCGGGACACACTGGTGGGACCCGGGACACTGGCGTGACCGGGGACACACTGGCAGGATTCGTGACGCTGGCTGAACCGGGGACACACTGTTGGGACTGGGAACACACTGGTGGGACTGGGGACGCACTGGCGGGACCGGGGACACGCTGGTGGGGACGGAGACACTGAAGGGACCGGGGACACACTGGCGGGACCAGAAACACAGTGAAGGGACCGGGGACACAGTGAAGGGACCGGAGACACACTGAAGGGACTGGGAACACAATGGCGGGACTGGGGACACAATGGAGGGACCGGGGACACACTGGCGGGACAGGGGACACACTGGCGGGACTGGGGACACACTGGCGGGACTGGGGACACAGTGGCCGGACCGGGAACACAGTGGCGGGACCGGGGACACACTGGCGGGAACGGAGACACACTGACGGGACCGGAGACACACTGAAGGGACCGGAGGCACACTGAAGGGACCGGGAAGACACTGAAGGGACCGAGGACACACTGAAGGGACCGGGGACACACTGGAGGGACCGGGGACACACTGAAGGGACCGGGGACACACTGAAGGGACCGGGGACACACTGACGGGACTGGGGACACACTGGCGGGACTGGGGACACACTGGCGGAACCGGAAACACAGTAAAGGGACCGGGGACACACTGGCGGGACCGGGGACACACTGGCAGGACCGAGGTACACACTGACAGGGACTGAAGGGACACACTGGCGGGACTGGGGACACACTGGCGGAACCGGAAACACAGTAAAGGGACCGGGGACACACTGGCGGGACCGGGGACACACTGAAGGGACCGGGGACACTGAAGGGACCGGAGACACACTGAAGGGACCGGGGACACACTGAAGGGACCGGGAACACTCTGGCGGGACCGGGGACACACTGAAGGGACCGGGGACACTGAAGGGACCGGAGACACACTGAAGGGACCGGGGACACACTGAAGGGACACACTGAAGGGACCGGGAACACGCTGAAGGGGAAGGGGACAATAAAGGGACCGGGGACACACTGAAGGGACCGGGGACACACTGGCGGAACCGGGGACACACTGAAGGGACCGGGGATACACTGAAGGGACCAGGGACACACTGAAGGGACCGGGAACACGCTGAGGGGGAAGGGGACACTGAAGGGACCGGGACACACTGAAGGGACCGGGGGCACACTGAAGGGACCGGAGACACACTGAAGGGACCGGGGACACACTGAAGTGACCGGGGGACACACTGAAGGGACCAGTGACACACTGAAGTGACCGGGAACACGCTGAAGGGGAAGGAGACACTGAAGGGACCGGGGACACACTAGCGGGACCGGGGACACACTGAGGACCGGGACACACAGGGACGGGACACACTAGAGGACGGGACACAGCGACCAGGAACACACTTAAGGGACCGGGGACACACTGGCGGGACCGGAGACACGCTGAAGGGACCGGGGATACACTGGCGGGACCGGGGACACACTGAAGGGATCGGGGGACACACTGGTGGAGAGGGAGACACACTGGTGGGGAGGGAGACACACTGGTGGGGAGGGAGACACACTGGTGGGGAGGGAGACACACTGGTGGGGAGGGAGACACACTGGTGGGGAGGGAGACACACTGATGGGGAGGGAGACACTGGTGGGAAGGGAGACACACTGGCGGGGCCGGGGACACACTGATGGGGACGGGGACACACTGGTGGGGAGGGAGACACTGTTGGAGAGGGAGACACACTGGCGGGGCCGGGGACACACTGGTAGGGAAGGAGACACACTGGTGGGGATGGAGACACTGGTGGGGAGGAAGACACTGGCGGGGCCGAGGACACACTGTTGGGGCCGGGAACACACTGGCGGAACCCGGGACACACTGGTTTGACCGGGGATACACTGGTGGGACCGGGGACACACTGGCGGGGACGGAAAATCATTGACGGTTTCAGTGACGTACTGATGGGAAAGAAATCTCTTAGGCACATTCACCTTCCAAGAGAGAAGCTGCCGTCATGTTACTCATGAGAGCTGGACTGAAGGCACGGGAGCTGCCGTCATGTTGCTCATGAGAGCTTGACTGAAGGCACGGGAGCTGCCGTCATGTTACTCAGGAGAGCTTGACTGAAGGCACGGGAGCTGCCGTCATGTTGCTCATGAGAGCTTGACTGAAGGCACGGGAGCTGCCGTCATGTTGCTCATGAGAGCTTGACTGAAGGCACGGGAGCTGCCGTCATGTTGCTCATGAGAGCTTGACTGAAGGCACGGGAGCTGCCGTCATGTTAGTCAGGAGAGCTTGACTGAAGGCAAGGGAGCTGCCGTCATGTTGCTCAGGAGAGCTTGACTGAAGGCACGGGAGCTGCCGTCATGTTACTCAGGAGAGCTTGACTGAAGGCACGGGAGCTGCTGTCATGTTGCTCAGGAGAGCTTGACTGAAGGCACGGGAGCTGCCGTCATGTTGCTCAGGAGAGCTTGACTGAAGGCACGGGAGCTGCCGTCATGTTGGTCAGGAGAGCTTGACTGAAGGCACGGGAGCTGCCGTCATGTTACTCAGGAGAGCTTGACTGAAGGCACGGGAGCTGCCGTCATGTTACTCAGGAGAGCTTGAATGAAGGCACGGGAGCTGCCGTCATGTTACTCAGGAGAGCTTGACTGAAGGCACGGGAGCTGCCGTCATGTTACTCAGGAGAGCTTGACTGAAGGCACGGGAGCTGCCGTCATGTTACTCAGGAGAGCTTGACTGAAGGCACGGGAGCTGCCGTCATGTTACTCAGGAGAGCTTGACTGAAGGCACGGAGCTGCCGTCATGTTACTCAGGAGAGCTTGACTGAAGGCACGGGAGCTGCCGTCATGTTACTCAGGAGAGCTTGACTGAAGGCACGGGAGCTGCCGTCATGTTACTCAGGAGAGCTTGACTGAAGGCACGGGAGCTGCCGTCATGTTACTCAGGAGAGCTTGACTGAAGGCACGGGAGCTGCTGTCATGTTGCTCAGGAGAGCTTGACTGAAGGCACGGGAGCTGCCCTCATGTTACTCAGGAGAGCTTGACTGAAGGCACGGGAGCTGCCCTCATGTTACTCAGGAGAGCTTGACTGAAGGCACGGGAGCTGCCCTCATGTTACTCAGGAGAGCTTGACTGAAGGCACGGGAGCTGCCGTCATGTTGCTCAGGAGAGCTTGACTGAAGGCACGGGAGCTGCCGTCATGTTACTCAGGAGAGCTTGACTGAAGGCACGGGAGCTGCCGTCATGTTGCTCAGGAGAGCTTGACTGAAGGCACGGGAGCTGCCCTCATGTTGTTCAGGAGAGCTTGACTGAAGGCACGGGAGCTGCCGTCATGTTGTTCAGGAGAGCTTGACTGAAGGCACGGGAGCTGCCCTTCCTATTTTTCTTAGACCAAATCTAATTACTTAACATTCCCCAGGCGTTAAATTATTTACTAGTTTAATAATACCCATTAAACCAATAATAATAATAATTAGCCACATCTTCAGTAGCTATGAACGATAGCTAATACTGTATACGTGAACCTTAACGTATGATAATTTATGCTATTACTATTAATACTATTACTACTAGGACTACTACTACATGTACCTCAGTGGTAGCACCTACGGATCACAAACGATCCGTTTGTGATCCGAACAAACAGCACCTGCCGCTTTGTGGTAAATGGGTAAGTAGGAAATAGTCGGCTGTTGTTTATTTCCATGGGAAAGGCTCCCCATGGAAATAAACTAGAGTGCTTGTATTTTTGCAGCTAAGCTGAGCTAGTAACCATTCGAGGTTAGAACGAATGTCTTCTTCAACCTACACGAGGGTCTTATAAACGGGTGGCGCTGCTGGCGCCACACAATAATAATGTAATAAAATGAAGAGCGATGCAGGTAGGAATGTGAAAGGTGATAGAGGGAGTGAAGGGCAGGAGTGTGTGAGGAAACAGGTTAATGGGGGTATGGAGAGTGCACGAGGAAAATCACACTTGGTGCAATGCTTAGTTATGACAATAATAATAATAATAATAATAATAATAATAATAATAATAATAATAATAATAATCGTGTTAAGGGTGTCGCTGGGGTACAGGGCCCGGGAGGAGGCAAATCATGAACTGTACTATTCACAAATTAAGGTATCTTTTTAATTATTTTTTTTTTAAAGAAGGGGGGGGGGAGTTCGAAGGAGAAAGAGAAACCGCACATTCCCATCCTCGTCCAAGAGTACCCTCGATGCTACACATAGCGCTGATGCTGCATGATAACTGCCGCCTACCCTACAAGGTATACCAGTAAGCCAGAACCCCCGGGATACCACTTTCCGCATTGAGACGCGCTCAACCAACAAGAGAGACGGGGATCCGGAAACACGCCAAGAGTCGTACCCATTTGGCTGCCACCTCCCGGAATCGATAAATACTCCTGTCATCCAAGGACACTCGAGGCAGCCTACCAGGGCTCAGGAGAGCGGCACGGCACGTCCAAACAATGCAATTCCCACGGCAATGACACTACCACTGAGGTCCCTCTTCCCTCTGTCTAGGAGATGAAATTCTCAAGCGAGATATATCCCAAAAAAATATAAAAAAAGACCGAATAAGATTCGATCCAAGGAAGGAGACAAGAGATCTAATTCCCAGGATCAAGTTCCCTTCACACCAAGGAACGCTCCCTTGAAGGATGGGACCACACAACACCACAGTTCAACTTAATGTCATCTTTTACTCACCCAATATACATATAAACAAATCTGATAGCTATATTTAGCAGCGAGTTAATAACGTGTTACCAAAAAAATCACACTATATGATCTTGTGATTAAAAAAGAAAACTTTCTTGATATCTAAAACTTTATTTTTAAAGATGAAAAAATTACGCTTTATACGCGCGCGCGCAAACACGCACACACACACACATACACACACACAAACACACACACACACACAAAGCATAAGTGTGTGCTTGTACAATACACATTTCTATTAGTTGAAGATACTGGAACTACCCTTCCCTTGGCTGGGATCAGACTGCCCTCCATACTCCAGGAACTGTATGAACCCTGCGGACTTCCACAACGAATTTAATAACATTAATTTCGTGGTACTATAATTGATCTATATAGGTGACCAGGAGCGTGTTTAGCGTGTGTTTATTTACCTGCATGGCTGACACAAGGGTCCTGAGGGCTACACCAGGTACA